>PVJS01053534.1:0-13260 GCA_004027185.1 Glis glis | reverse complement strand
AGAGAGAGAGAGAGAGAGCGCTGAGGCTGGCCGCGAACCCAGATCCTCTGGTCTCCGCCTCCCAAAGTACTGGGATTACAAGCGTGCGCCACTACGCCCGGCCCCAAATTGGTTTTCTTAACCAAAGTCATATCTGGCCATGAAAGTAGTATTGACACTGAAGCCTTTCTAGAGAGATACATTGGTCAGGTCAAAGAACAATTTCTATAAATATAAGATAGAGTAAGAACTTGATTAAAGAACATGCATAAAATATGTTATTAAATACCACAGCAAAATTAAAAAATGGGGATAGGCCTTTCTCATTCTTGAGGTGGCATGTGTTCTCCATTGAACGTGTACTCCCACTTTCCTAAATAAACCTGTCTTTATCTCTGGAAAAAAAGAAATGGGGATAGATTGGCAAAATGGATAATGTTGATGCTGCATGACAGGTCCATGGTGGTTCAGTATATTCTTTTTTTTTTTTGGTGGTACTGGGGGTTGAACTCAAGGGCATTCTACCTCTGAGATATATCCCTAGCCCTTTTTTTATGTTTTGTTTTTTAAAAAGGGTCTCACTAGCTTGCTGAGAGTCTTGCTACGGAGGCTGTCCTTGAACCTGCAATCCTCCTGTCTCAGCCTCCCAAGTACTGGGATTACAGGTGTGCGCCACAACGCCCAGCTTAATATTCTTTTTTGTGTGTTCAAAATTTTCATCATAAAAGAATTTTAATGGTATTAGGCGAAATTATATGAGACTGCTGATATCAGGACAACCATTTTTTGATATACAAAAGTGATGATATCTAAGCCAGGCATGATGGCGCACACTTGTAATCTCAGCACTTGGGAGGCTGAGACTGGAGAATCTGGGTTCACGGCCAGCCTCAGCTACTTAGTGAGGCCCTCCGCAACTTAGCGAGACCCTATTTCCAAATAAAGAATAAAAAATAGGGCTGGGGGTGTAGCTCGGAGGTAGAACGCCCCGGGTTCAATCCCCAGTACCGGCCCTCCCCAACTTAGCGAGACCCTGTTTCCAAATAAAGAATAAAAAATAGGGCTGGGGGTGTAGCTCAGAGGTAGAACGCCCCGGGTTCAATCCCCAGTACCGCAAAAAAAAAAAAAAAGTGATGATATCTAATAGGTCCAACCCAATACTCTAGAACTTAAACAAAAATAAGTAAAGAGATAAATGAACAGAAAAGAACTAAAAAAAAAAACATACACACACGCAAGATAGAAACAGGCATGGCGGTGTACACTTGTAATCCCAGTACTTGGGAGGTTGAAACAGGAGGATTGAAAGTTCGAGGCCAGACTCAGCAATTTAGTGAAACTTGCAGCACCTAGTGAGACCCTGTTTCAGAACAAAAAATAAAAAGGGCTGGAGGTGTAGGCTGGAAGTAGAATGCCCTGGGTTCAATCCCAGTATCACAAAAAATAAAAATAAAAATCTTGGCCAGGTACAGTGATGCACATCTGTAGTTCCAGCTACTCAGAAAGCTGAGGTAGCAGGATCACTTGAGCCCAGCAGTTCAAGATCAGCCTGCGCAACATGGTGAGACCCCAACTCAAAAAAAATCTTAGCTGGGCATGGTGGCGCACGCTTGTAATCCCAGTACCTGGGAGGCTGAGACCGGAGGATCTGGGTTTGTGGCTAGCCTCAGCTACTTAGTGAGGCCCAGTTTCAAAATAAAGAATAAAAAATAGGGCTGGGGGTGTAGCTCAGAGGTAGAATGCCCCTGGGTTCAATCCCTAGTACTTCCAAAAAAAAAAAAATTCTTAGAGTGAGGAAGGTCTCCTAAATATAACATAAAATATAGAAGATAAGGAAAAAGACAGGACTTGACAAATTTAAAGTTCTGATGGCAAAATAAACCATTAATGAAGTTACGAAATAAGAACTTGCAGGAAATATTTAACAAAAATATCAATAAGAAACAGACCAAAGAGAGAGAGAGAGAGAGAGAGAGAGAGATATCATTTATTTGTTTTTGTTTTATGTGGTACTGGGGATTGAACCCAGAGACATTCTACCTCTGAACTACACCCACAGCCCTATTTTATTTTTTATTTTGAAACAGGGCCAAACTAAGTTGCTGGGGCTGGCTGTGAACCTACGATCCTCCTAGTGGTGCACACCTTCTAGCCAGGTGTGCACCACTGCACCTGGCTAGAAAAAGAGATCTTTTAATGGAGAGTTATGAACCAGGTGTGGTGGCGCATGCTTGTAATCCCAGTACTTGGGAGGCTGAGACCAGAGGATCACAGGTTCACAGCCAGCCTCAGCTACTTAGTGAGGCCCTCCACAACTTAGTAAGATCCTGTTTCAAAATAAAGGAGAGTTATCAATGGCTAATACACAAGTGAAAAGATGCTCCATGGGACTGGGAAAAGGCCTAATGAAACAACTTTCATCTCTCTGTACACCTATGCAGGATGAAATCAGACTAGTGGTAGAGCAGCTACACTCAGCCATCTATACTTCTTGCCCTCCTTCATGCTAACAGGAAGAAGTATATGGTTCTTTCCCATCTTCCCTGCTCCCCCACAATGGGAAGTGGTATAACCAGAGGAAGAAGCAATAAGCCACAGGAAAGAGGAATCTCAGCCATTGGGTATTAATAAAATATGAGAATTTCTTTAATATTCTTCTGTGCTGGGTTGGCTCAAATCAATCAGCAGTATAAAAAGCCTTCATCATCTAGAATTGTTTTATTCAGTATAGCAGATATTAGCCACATACGGCTATTTAATTTTAAACTAATTAAATTAACATTAAAATTGGTTCCTCAGCCTCACTAGCCATATATCAAGTGCCTACTAGCCACATGTGGCTAGTGGCTACTGTATTAAACAGCACAGAAACAGAACATTTCCATTATAGTAGAAAGTTCTATTAAACAACTTTGATAGAATACTACTATAACCCATACTATATCCTTCATGCAAAGCCTAACATCTCAGGAAGATAATTCTACCATAATTTTTCCTTTGAAAATTATATGGCCAGGTATGGCAGTGCAGGCCTGTAATCTTAGTATTTGGGAGGCTGAGACAGGAGGATCACAGGTTCGAGGACAGCCTCAGCAAGTAGTGGGACTCTTGTCAACCTAGCAAGACCCTGTTTCAAAATAAAAATAAGAAGCCAGGCATGGTGGCGCACGCTTGTAATCCCAGTACTTGGGAGGATCCGGGTTCACAGCCAGCCTCAGCTACTTAGTGAGGCCCCCCACAACTTAGTGAGACCCTGTTTCAACATAAAGAATAAAAAATCAGGTTGGGGGTGTAGTTCAAAATAAATAAATAAATAAAATAGGGCTGGGGGTGTAGCTTAGAGGTAAAATGCCCCTGGGTTCAATTCCCAGTAACACAAACACACACACACACACACACTCTCTCTCTCTCTCTCTCTCTCTCTCTCTCTCTCTAATATATATATATATTTGTTTTGTGGTACTGGGGATTGAACCCAAGGGCATTCTACCTCTGAGCTATGCCCCCCGTCCTTTATATTTTTTTGTTTTGAAACAGGGTATTGCTAAATTGCTGAAAGTCTCACTGCATTGCTGAGGCTGTCCTTGAACCTGCAATCCTCCTGTCTCAGCCTCCCAAGTACTGGGATTACAGGTGTGCGCCACCATGCCTAGCTAAATTTTATCCTCTTTTTGGGGGTAGGGGGTCAATAATGTGGATTGAACCTGGGTTTCACACATACTAGGCAAGCACTCTATCACCAAACTACATTCCCAGCTCTGTAATCCCAGTATTTGGCAGGCTGAGACAGGAGGATCACAGGTTCGAAGCCAGCCTCAGCAATTTAGTGAGGCTCTTAGCAACTCAGCAAGACCCTGTTTCCAAATTAAAAAAAAAAAATAGGGCTGGAGGTGTAGCTCAAAGGTAGAATGCCCCTGAGTTCTATCCCTAGCACCACAAAAAAAAAAAAAAAAGAAAACGAAATTATGCTGCCAACTATATTAGTTGGTCTCCACTGTATTTTTTTCTCTCAAATCAATTGTGCCAAGTGGTGATACTGTTAGGTACTATCTAGATAGGTTATCTAGATGGGTTATCTAGATGGAGGTGTTTTCTGAAGTCTTTGGAGAGAATAGTTTCCCATTAATTAGTGATAGCAAATCATACCTCTCTTATCAGGGCCACAGCTTATAATTCCAGTACTTGGGAGGCTGAGACAGGAGGATCGCAAGTTCATGGCCAGCCTCAGCTACTTAGTGAGGCCCTCTGCAACTTAGTGAGACCCTGTTTCAAAATAAAGAATAAAAAATAGGGCTGGGGGTGTAGCTCGGAGGTAGAATGCCCCTGGGTTCAACCCCCGGTACCACCAAAAAAAAAAAAAAAAGATTCAGTAAGACACAGCTGCTGCCATCACATTGACTAAAGGCATTTTTAGGCCAGTGATTCAAAAAGTGATCTAACATTCCTCATAACAATCCCAAGCAGTATCTTGCCATTAAGGTTTTCAAAGGAAAGGAGATCCTAATCTATAGTCCTCTTCTTCCCCTCTGAGGCTGTGAGTGAGGAAGTTCAGGTGTCTGGTCCCCACTCTTCTAAAACAAAGGGAAAGTGGACCCACCAGAATGGATACCTGGCATGGATGAATGAGAACAGTCACTCTTTCTTTTCTGTAAAAAAAAAACAGGGTCTCACTAAGTTGCGGAGGGCCTCACTAAGTAGCTGAGACTGGCCAGAAACCCGGATCCTCCAGTCTCAGCCTCCCGAGTACTGGGATTACAAGCATGCACCACCACATCTGGCTCTTTTCTGTAAATTTTAATTTTATAAGGCCTACATTTAGAAAGATACTACCCATATTCCCTATAAAAAGCAAAGAAATCCCACAATGATATTCCCTGCAAAATCCTAAAACATGAACTACATTATACTAGACCTGTCTGGCAAAGAGCAGCTGGGACTTGGCTTCCCTGTGACAACTTTCTAAAGTCCTCAATTCCATACATAGTACACAAACAGTAAAATGTCATGGCTCCTGAAAACAGCTCCATCAAAAGAGAATGAACAGTTTTCAAAACCTTGATACCAACATTCTGCCACTCAGGGCTTCAGAAGGCCATTCCTGCCTGACCACCTTAAATATTTGTGGTTTAAATCTGGCAGCTTCTATGAAACCAAACACATACACTTTCTCAGTGTAAGTCCTCTCACTGTAACTGCACACCACTTTGGGAAAGGGAATTCAGGAGAGCATAACTGCATAATTAGGCTCCAACACAATTGAGCTTTTGATTTCATATCTACTTATGAAAATTCTGTGCTCCAAGTTTGGCCATCCCTCCAAAACCGAGTCAGGTCAAAAAGTGTGAAAAGCAGCAATGATGAAGTGGCAATTTAACTGCCTTGCTTCTGGCAAGATGCAGAACTAGCAGCTGGGGTCAGATCTCAGAAGACCTTCCTTCCAGGTCTGGAATTCACATGGGAGAGCAGGACCCTGGCTCCACAGACCACAGTTTCCGCAATGTTTCTCCTGGATAGCCTTTGATAATCTTGCAGGGTTGTGAATGGATCTTTTTAAGAGAGAACAGCAGCCATCCATCTCCTCTGGAGCTAGCTTCAAAGTGGGTTGAAAGGCGCCAGCTACAGACAACTCTCAGAATGAACACTGTGTGAAGGTACTAAGGGTCTGTGGTGGGACTCTTAAAGTAGGAAGACCTCCTCGTGGGCATGCTTTTCACCTCTCCAAATGCTTATAGCAAGGGGGTAACAGGGAAAATAGCAATGGGAGAGGCAAAGCGTGGGAAACAAATACTGAAATCACACGCGCACACACAAAGTCACAAATATTGCATAACCAGAATTCTGTATGCTTTTAATACGTTTTTCCTTAAATTACCTGAGAAAGTAAATGGAGTTACATTTTTTCCCTCATTGAGAACTTCTACCTTGGCTTCCCACAAAATAATAACAATAACAACAATATTGACAAAGGAGAAAAAGAAGAGTTTTGTAACATTATTTTCACTTTGTGTGTGTGTGTGTGTGTGTGTGTGTGTGTGTGTGTGTGTGTTTATGTGGTACTGGGGATGGAACCCAAGAGCATTCTACCTCCAAGCTATACCCCATTTTATATTCTTTTTTTTTTTTATTTGAAACAAGGTCTCACTAAGTTGCAGAGGGCCTCACTAAGTAGCTGAGGCTGGCCATGAACCTGCGATCCTCCAGTCTCAGCCTCCCAAGTACTAGAATCACA
Organism: Glis glis; assembly: GCA_004027185.1. NCBI lineage: Eukaryota > Metazoa > Chordata > Mammalia > Rodentia > Gliridae > Glis > Glis glis. The sequence continues at coordinate 7,052 of PVJS01053534.1, read as the reverse complement.
GATGCGCGCCACTACACTTTACTAATGAGGTAAGTAGGATTCAAATGTTGACCAAGCTAGGCATGGTAATGCACAATTGTAATCCCAGTACTTGGGAGGCTGAGACTGGAGGATCCAGGTTCGCAGCCAGCCTCAGCTACTTAGTGAGGCTTTCCGCAACTTAGCGAGACCCTGTTTCAAAATAAAGAATAAAAAATAGGGCTGGGAGTGTAGCTCGGAGCTGAAACGCCCTTGGGTTCAATCCCCAGTACTGCAAAAAAAAAAAAAGAATGTTGACCAAAAACTTCCCTCTTTCTATATCCTCAAAAGATCTGGAATCAGCCAGGCATAGTGGTACACGCTTGTAATCCCAGTACCTGGGAGGCTGAGATAGGAGGATCATGGGCTTCCTGCCAGCCTCAGCTACTTAGAGGCCCTCTGCAATTTAGTGAGACCCTGTTTCAAAATAAAGAACAAAAAATAGGGCTGGGAGGGTAGCTCAGAGGTAGAATTCCCCTGGGTTCAATCCCCAGTACCACACACACACACACAAAGATCTAGAATCTTTCAAAACTCATGGACTTTGTACAGTGTCCCATAACTTGGAGACATCATGAAGAAACTTCCAATTCACCAATCTGGCTCCTGATGTGGACAAACCCAGTGCTACTCTATAGGGAAAGGGAATGGTACCATGCCACAGGACCATCCTGACTGATCTCTAATGCTCACAGGTGCCACAGTTCCAGTTGTCTGGAAGCCAGACTTGGAGTAGAACCATAGCCCTCATTTCCTTCCCTAGCAAAATGGCAGACCTCAGAGTACCAGAATAGAACAGAATGGCAGAACATCAGCAGTTGAAATGGCTTCCAACTCTAAGGCCAGGAACAAGGTTCCACTGGTAGGTCAAGACAAGGGTGAAACTTTTCCCTTTATGCTCAATCAACCCTATTCCCCAGCCAGTAATCCCATAGGGAACAGGATACAGTATGGATTCCCAAAGTAAATGCTTTCTGAGATTTTCAACACATGCAAACACAACCACTGATCAGAAGGCAACTTACCGTCTCTCCCCATTGTGCTCAAACTTGATTCTGACGTCGCTCTGCCAAAAGGAATGATAGACAGGTTAGAGGGTCCTCTGGCATGTGTTATTCCACCATTCCCAGGTAAGCCTTGGGAAGTCCTTTGGCAACCTTACAGAAATATCACCATTAGGCAAACACCTGATGGCTCCTGGTCCATTTTCTCTATCCAGAAAGACATTCCTTTCCAATGAGTTACAACTTCCAGTTCTTTTTTTTTTGCGGTACTGGGGATTGAACACAGGGGCGTTCTACCTCCGCACTCCGGTCCTATTTTTTTTATACTTTATTTTGAAACCGGGTCTCATGAAGTTGTGGAGGGCCTCACTAAGTAGAGAGAGAGAGAGAGAGAGAGAGAGAGAGAGAGACAGGGAGAGGGGGCGGGGAGAGAGAGAGCTGAGGCTGGCCGAGAACCCGGATCCTCCAGTCTCCGCCTCCCAAAGTACTGAGATTACAAGTGTGCGTCACCACACCCGGCCTACAACTTCCAGTTCTAACCTCAGGGCAAGAAAGCTCTTGGGATGAAAATCCCAAAATGCTGCCCCAGCTTAGACACAATGTTCTAACAGCAACTTTCTACCTTCACTCTCTATTTCTCTAACTGGCTCTGGAATTTCTCCTACATATTAACTCCTAACTAGGATTCCTTTCAAGCTTCTTGGCTGATGCTTATATATAGAAAAATAAATCTTGCTGGGCATGGTGGCACATGCCTGTAATTCCAGTACATGGGAGACTGAGAAAGGAGGATCACAGGTTTAGGGCCAGCCTCAGCAATTTAGCAAGACTGTTTCCAAATAAAAAGGGATGGGGGCGTAGCTCAGAGATAGAATGCCCCTGGGTTCAATCCCCAATACAAAAGAAAGAAAGGAAGAAAGAAAATCTTATTGCTGATTTTTCTAGTTATAGACTACAGGCAAGTTACTTATCCTGTTTTAGTTTTCTGTAGAGTGGAACTAAAGACATCTTGCAGAGTTACTATGAGAACTAAAGAGATACTGTTAGTAAAATATCTGACATCTAGTAAACATGCAATAAATGATATTTGCTCCTGCTGCTGTTACTGTTACTACTATTATGGATTTTCCATGATACCACCAAGGCTAACACAGTGGGGATAAAGTAGGACCCTGGGAAAATTACCTTAGAAACTGTCTCCAGTTTTATACAAAGTGACCATTCTGAGTAGCATGTAAACTCTGAGAAAGAAGGGATCATGTTTACCTTGTTTTTGTATCCCCAGTACTAAGCAAAGGAATGATAAATAATATTTGTGCTTAATATCTGTTAAGTGTATGAATGGATTAAAGAACAGAACTGAATATAAATATCAGAAATAGGAGGAAGTAGAAGTCTTAAAACCTTAAAGAACAAATCAAGAAGAAAGATATTGCAAAAGGGTAAACAACTTGAGAGAGGTTTTTTTTTTTTTTTTTTTTTTTGCGGTACCAGGGATGGAACCCAGAGGTGTTCTACCTCCGAGCTACGCCCCCGGCCCTATTTTTTATACTTTATTTTGAAACCGGGACTCATGAAGTTGCGGAGGGCCTCACTAAGTAGCTGAGGCTGGCCGCGAACCCGGATCCTCCGGTCTCCGCCTCCCAAGTACTGGGATTACAAGCATGCGCCACCACGCCCGGCATGAGAGAGTTTTTAAAATGACAGGAAAGGGGAAGAGATATTATAAAAGCAAAGAATAGGCATAGAGGAAAAAAGTATCATTGTCAGGAAATAAGCAAGTAATAGATGGAGAGAAAGAGTTCATAGAAAATGAACAAAAATTAGCCAGGTGTAGTGGCACATGCTTGTAATCTCAGTACTTGGAAGGCTGAGAGAAGAAGATCACAGGTTCGGAGCCAGTCTCAGCAACTTAGTGAGGCCTTTTGCAACTTAGAACCTGTTTCAAAATAAAAAATAAAATAGGGCTGGGGGTATAGCACAGCAGTAGACTGCCTCTGGGTTCAATCCCCAGTAACATACACAAACACACATGAAGAACAAAAATTATACTGAGGAAGACAAATTAATAGACTCGCTTGGAAAAAAGAAGAGGGTTTCAGAATATGTGAAGATGAGGGACACATAGCAGTTGGAGATGACAGAAAGGCAGAGTTTGGAAGAAAGGGATAGTGTATTAAGGACTCCCTTCTCCCAAGACAGTCTAAAATCCTCTTCCAGTCCATTGAATTGGAACAGTGGCTCTTATACTCTAAAAATTGAGGACCCCAAAGAACTTTTGTTTATGTGGATTACATCCACTGATACTTGCCATATTAGAAATTAACACTGGAAGCCTCAGCAACTTAGACCCTGTTTAAAAAAAAAAAAAGTCAGGCGTGGTGGCACACACTTGTAATCCCAGTACTTGGGTGGATGAGACAGGAGGATTGCAGGTTTGTGGCCAGCCTCAACAACTTAGTGAGGCCCTCTGCAACTTCGTGAGACCCTGTTTCAAACTAAAAAATAAAATAGGGCTGGGAGTGTAGCGTGGAGGTAGAATGCCTCTGGGTTCCATCTCCGATGACACACACACACCAAAAAAACAAAAACAAAAACAAAAAAAAACCCTGAAGCCAGGCGTGGTGGGTATGGTACAACATGCCTGTAATCCCAGGACTTGGGAAGTTGAGACAGGAGGATCACAGGTTCGAAGTCAGTCTCAGCAACCTAGTGAGGCCCTCAGCAATTTAGTGAGACCCTGTTTCAAAACAGAAAATAAAAAAGGCTGGGGATGTAGCTCAGAGGTAGTATGCCCCTGGGTTCAATCCTCAGTACCAAAAAGGAAGGGGGGAAATTAAAAACCATTACATGCTAACATAGACTTTTAATAAAAAATAACAATATTTTTTAAAATATTAGTGAGAAAATAGAAATTTCTTGGTTTAAGACAGATGGATTCTCATGTATGTTTCTGCATTTGATCTGTTGCAATAACACATATCATGTAGCCTCTGAAAAACTCCACTCTACATTCCTTTTTTTTTTTTGTACTGGGGATTGAACCCAGAGGCATTCTACCCCTGAGCTACACCTCCAGCCCTATTTTATTTATTATTATTATTATTATTATTATTATTATTTTGCAGTACTGGGGATTGAACCCAGGGACATTCTTCCTCTGAGCTACACCCCCAGCCCTATATTTTATTCTTTATTTTGAAACAGGGTCTCATTAAGTTGCAGAGAGCCTCACTAAGTAGCTGAGGCTGGCTACAAACCTGTGATCCTCCTGTCTCAGCCTCCCAGGTACTGGGATTACAAGCATGCACCACCACGCCTGGCTATATTTTTATTTTGAAATAGGGTCTCACTAGGTTGATGAGAGTCTCACTACTTGCTGCCTGTGATTCTCCTGTCTCAGCCTCCCAAGTACTGGGATTACAGGCAGGCACCACCACGCCCGACTGTACATTCTTACATGTATGCGTGAGCAGGAAGGTAGAAGAGTGCTGTGGAAGGAGTTACATATGGGTTCACGTTTATATGAGTGACAGTGGTTTTTCTTTCCTTCTTCTTTTTCTCCTTCCCCAGAAATGCTAAGCAGCTGCCATAAGAAGAGCCCTCCAAAGCATGGTCCTTGAGACAAGCTGCCATGCTCTGACATTCCGTCTCTAGCTTCCTACTCTCTAGTCCCACAATGGGCTGTGGAGTGACCCAGGTGTTCACCAAATTTATTGTCTGCTCTGCCTCTGCAGGTGGGTTACCATATCCTTTCAGCACTTCTTTTTTTCTTTTTTTTTTTGCGGTACCAGGGATTGAACGCAGGGGCGTTCTACCTCCGCGCTACGCCCCCGGCCCTATTTTTTATACTTTATTTTGAGACCGGGTCTCACGAAGTTGCGGAGGGCCTCACTAAGGAGAGAGAGAGAAAGAGACAGGGAGAGAGAGAGAGAGAGAGAGAGAGAGCGTTTGCGCGCGCGTGAGCAAGCTGAGGCTGGCCTGGCCATGAACCCGGATCCTCCGGTCTCTGCCTCCCAAAGTACTGGGATTACAAGCGTGCGCCACCACGCCCGGCCTTTTAGCACTTCTGACTACAGCCCAGCACACCTGGATGTAAATTTTTTAATTAATAGATTTTTATAATAGGTTTTTTTTGTGTGGTACTGGGGATTGAACCCAGAGGCATCTACCTTCGAGCTACACCCCCAGCCCAGTTTTATTTCTTATTTGGAAACAAGAGTCTCACTAGGCTGAGAGTCTCACTACTTTCTGAGGCTGTCCTCAAACCTGCGATCCTCCTGTCTCAGCCTCCCAAGAACTGGAATTACAGGCATGTGCCACCATGCCCAGCTTAGAATAGTTTTAGATCTACAGAAAAGAGAGCAGATAAATCAGAGATCCTATATATCCTTTTCCCACCTCACACAAATTTTCCCTATTATTCACATGTTACATTTGTATGGTATGTTTCCTTCTGTTACAACTAATTAAATATTGATATATTGACGAAAGTTCACAGTTCATTCAGATTTCCTCAGGTTTGCTGATTTTCATTTAAAAAACATAATAGTTCTCAGTCTTCAAGTTGGAACAATATTATATTTAGGTACACCTATGAAGGAACCTCCTCAGTCTCTTTTTGTGGGTGTATGTGGTACTGGGGATTGAACCCAGGGGCATTCTGTCTCCAAGCTATACCCCCGGCCCATTTTATTTCTTATTTTGAAACAGGGTCTCACTAGGTTGATGAGAGTCCCACTACTTGCTGAGGCTGTCCTCGAACCTGTGATCCTCCTGTCTCAGCCTCCCAAGTACTGGGATTACAGGTGTGCACCACCACGCCTGGCTGCTCCTCAGTCCCTTTGCAGGACTAAAGGAATTAAATTTATTTCATGATGGGCCACAACCCAAACACTGCTCTACATGAAGTTAGTCAGAAAGTGAATTGAGCTTTTGCTCCAAACCAAAAAAATCACTACTATTCAAACCTAACTGAGCCTATGACTAGTAAGCAGTGTAAACAAAGATAACTTTCTGATGCTATGGCAACCATTCCAGAGTAGGGCACAGGCTTCCATGTTCCACATGGTGTGCCCAAACCTGCCAAGTTCCTAAATCTGAGTTTTCTCTGTCCAGTTAACAATAATGAATAAGGAAGATTCAGAAAAAGATAACTTTATTCAATTCCTTCCTGCTAACCATTCTCCTTGACCTCTCTGAAACATTTTGCACTAGTGGTCAACTCCTCTTCTGACTTCTGTGACTCTATCCCAGCCCAGGGAACCTGCCACCACTCTAACCACTTTTGCTTCTTTGCTGATTCCTCTTCTTCAAGTCCTCTCTGCCCCTCCCCCCACATGTGACCACAAACTTTCAACTTCTGGCTTTCTCCACCTTTCCTCACACCTCCTTAGAAGGAATAAACTTTATCAGTAGACCTATAAATAGAAAATTCCCAAATCTCTATGTCTAGCCCCAATCTATGGAGCAAAGCTTCATGTGCCTGCCATGTATTTGAGGCAGATATGTAGTTGTTAAAAATGTAGTACTGGAGGCCAGGCGTGGTGGCACACACTTGTAATCCCAGTACTTGGGAGGCTGAGACTGGAGAATCCAGGTTCACGGCCAGCCTCAGCTACTTAGTAAGGCCCTCCGCAACTCAGTGAGACCCAGTTTCAAAATAAAGAATAAAAAAGAGGGCTGGGGGTGTTGCTAGGAAGTAGAAAGCCCAGGGTTCAATCCCCAGTACTGCAAAAAAAAAAGAGAAATGTAATACTGGGGCCAGGTATGGTGGCACATGCCTGTAATCCCAGTCCTTAGGAGGCTGAGTCAGGAGAATCACAGGTTTGCCACCAGCCTCAGCAACTTAGCAAGGCCCTCCACAACTTAGTGAGACCCTGTTTCAAAATAAAAAATAAAATAGGGCTAGGGGTGTAGCTTAAAGGCAGAAGAATGCTCCTGGGTTCAATCCCCACTAAGACAGACACACACACACACACACACACACACACACACACACACACACACAATAGGGCTGAGGGTGTAGCT
>PVJS01053533.1:0-13260 GCA_004027185.1 Glis glis | reverse complement strand
CTATAGCACATGATGTACATACACAAACCTATAAGACTCAATCACTATCCGGAGCATGAAAGGGAGGGAAGGGGGAGGGAATAGGGTGGGATTGGAGGGAGGGCTAAATGTGCAATGTGTGCATGTATGATGTTGATACCCTGACATATATCAAAATGTATAATTACAATGCACCAATAAATGAACATAAAAAAAAGAATTCAGCCATGTGAAGAGCTAAGTTAAGAGTGCTCACAGCAGAGGGGCAAGCACAAGGTAAGGTCCTGAGGTAGGTGTACACTTGATATATTCAAGCTACAGAAGTAAGTCACTATGGATGGAGCCAAGTGAATGGAAAGGAAAGGATTACCAGATGAGCTCAGAGAGTTGGGTAGGGGCCAGCTGTTGAAGGGACTTTTAGTTCACATTACAGAAAGCAATGGAAGTTACTAAGCAAGAGAGCATCTGAGCAAAGTTATACTTTAAAGGATCTGTCTAGCTGCTGTGTGTCAGTAGAAAAAGTGGAGAGATGAGTTGGAAGGAAAGATGGCAGGTTGAACTAGGGAATACACATGAATATAGAGAGAAGTGGACATATTTGAGATATATTTTGGAGACTATAATATCTGACATTTATTGAATGTATAAAATGCATCAATTACTGTTTTAATCTTGTTTATGTTATGTGTGTGTGTGCACGCGCGTGCATGTGCACGGGGTGTTCTACCTCTGAGCTATACACCCAGCCCTATTTTTTTTTTTTTTTGCATTACCGGGGATTGAACCCAGGGGCGTTCTACCTCTGCGCTACACCCCCGGCCCTATTTTTTTATACTTTATTTTGAAACTGGGTCTCACAAAGTTGCGGAGGGCCTCACTAGGTAGAGAGAGAGAGAGCTGAGGCTGGCCATGAACCCGGATCCTCCGGTCTCCGCCTCCCAAAGTACTGGGATTACAAGCGTGCGCCACCACACCCGGCCCTATTTATTTTTTGAAACAGGATCTCACTGAGTTTCTGAGGGCCTTGCTAAGTTGCTGAGGCTTCCTCTTTTAAAACAACTCTCTCCTGAGAACTAACCAGGATCTCACAGGAACTATATCAATTCTGCTAAGGACAGTGCCCCTACTGACATAACAACTTCCCAGTAGGCCCTACCTCTTAAAAATTCTGATACTTTTTTTTGTGTGGCACTGGGGATTGAAACTCAGGGGCATTCTACCTCCAAGCCACACCTCCCCCCATAAGTTGCTGAGGGTCTTGCTAAATTGCTGAAGCTGGCCTCTAACCTGCGATCCTCTTGTCTCAGCCTCCTAAGTACTGGGATTACAGGTGTGCACCACCATGCCCTGCTCTAAAATCTTTTAACATTGCTGCACTGGAGACTAAGCCTCCAATACATGAACCCTTGGGAGGCAAATCACAGCCAAACCATAGCTCCCTGTGTATTAGATAACATTTTTATCCTTGTTTTACAGATGAGAGGACTTGATCAAGTGAAAGTAACTTGCCTAGGATTACAGAGTTGGTCAATGGTAGAGCCAAGATCTGAACCCAGTAACTTGGTTCCAGGGCTCATGTTCCTAAGTACCCATTCATTCTCCTTCAAAGTAGAGCCCATGCACATGCTGATAGAGTGCATGTTGGAGGTTGAAGGAAAGTGAGAAATTTGAGATGACTCGGGTTTTTAGATTGAGCACCTTGGTAGATAATTATTTACTAAGATAGGAAACATTAGGGAAGCTATTAATCTAAGAATGGGTGTGTATACTTGTTGAGGGGGTGATGGTAGAAGAGAAATTGTAGTTGTAAGAATATTAACTTTTAGAGATCTCAAGTAGAATGTCAAGTAGCTGAGTTATGAAGCTAGGGTTTCAGAGCTAGGCAAGGACTGGAGGGAGTAATTCAGGACTTGTTAGGAGAGCTGGTATTTAAAGTCAGAGTCCTAGGTGATCCAGAAAAGAAAAGAATGTGCCTATGTTCAAGCTCTGGTGCCATTAGTTGGAGGAGATGCCAATAAAAAAGACAGAAAAAGAGAACCAGCAACATAGGGGTAAAGCTAGTATAGTATGGTGTCTTGGAAGTCATAAAGCCACTTCTCCAAAATACAATTTATTGAACAACCTGTCCCTTTCTCCATTAATCTTAAATGCTATCATTATCATATATATACATATATGTATACATATGTATATATGGATAAATATATCCATGTTTATCTTCAGACTCTTCTGCCCTATTCATCTTTCCTAATCATAAACAAGGTATCATATAAATCACTGCCTTCCCTTAAGTTGTAATTTTCAAAAGATTTCTGACTGTCCTCACATATTTTTTCTGGGTCTTGCACCAACCTGTCATATTCCAAACAATCCCATTGGAATGTTATTGAAGTTACACAATCAGTTGGGGGGGGGTATGTTGACATCTTCATAATCTTCAGTCCTTCTCACTAGGAAAAGGGTATGCTCCTTTTCCATTCTGAGTTTTTTCCTGTGTGCCCAGCAACGATTTATAGTTTTCTTCCTGGAGGTCTAGCATGCTTGCTCGTAAGTTTATTCCTATATATTTTATGGTTCTGGTTGCTAACATATATCAGCTTCTTTTTATTGCACTCCTTAATTGATTATGCTGGGTTTATCAGTTTTTTGTTGTAACCCACAGACCAACATAAGCTAAAAGGCAGCTGAATGAAAGCAAATGAGGGTGCTCATATGATAGAAGAGGAATTGAAGAACCAGGCTCTGAATACTACCTTTTATAATACTAGGAAAAGCTATTTTCATAAATAAATGTTATAAAACTAATAATCAAAATAAAAATATAGTAGACTTTAAATGGGAACATATTAATACCCTTATATAAATAAAATTGTTTTTTGGTACTGGAGATTGAACCCAGAGGCAGTCTACCTCCGATCTACATCCCCAGCCCCATTTTATTTTTATTTTGAAACAGGGTCTCGCTAGGTTGATGAGAGTCTCACTACTTTGCTGAGGCTGTCCTCGAACCTGCGGTCCTCCTATCTCATCTTCCCAAGTACTGGGATTACAAGCGTATGCCACCATGCCCAGAAAATAACTTCTAAAATTGGTAAAAATATGATCACAAAAGATACAAAGAACAAAATAAACACTCTGCAAAATAGAAAAATAATTAGCAAATATATGAAAAAAATTAAGTCTCAGTAGTAAAAAAAAAGGTTACATAAAATGACACTTTTTTCACCTGTCAAATTAGAAGTTTTTGTTTGTAAATTATCTGTTCTGGGAAGGGTGCAAGAAATTGATATTCAATGCTGGTAAAGCATAAAATGCTTTAAAAAGAATCCAAAGCCTTAAATATGTTCAGTAATTAATACTCAGTAATTGACTAAGGAATTATACTATTAGAGGTTCTATCTTTTGGAAGTGATTCAAAATACAGAATAAATTTTATGGGCAAAGATGTTCAGTGCAGCTTTATTTATAAAATAAAATTGGAAGCAGCTCCAATATAGAAAACGGTTAAGGATATTATATCACATATACTCGGTTGAATATTAAATGCATTTTAGATGTGAGCTTCATCAAAGCCAGAGAGTAACTACAACTGCTAATATAATATATATATATAGTATGTGGAGGGAAGAAAAAAACCCACCAACTGTCTAGGAGGAAATACACTATCTTATTTCGTGGAACTTGAATAATGTTTCTTTCTACTTTTTTTTGCAATTTTTCCAATTTTTCTATAGTGAGTAAATGTTACTTCTATAATACAAGTGTGAAAAAATTTCCAGTAGGGCCTGTGTCTACTTTGAACTTATTGCTTTTTTAAGTCTTATTTCCTAAAGGACATGAATTCCCCATCTTTTCTACTTTCTGCCTCTAAATGTTGGCTTCTTGGTGCCACCTCTGGTGCTTTCCCCCTTTTCAAGTCTGGTCTGTCTTCTCTGGAAGACAGCATCTCCAATCCATCTCCAGCATCTTCAATCTCTCCATCTTCATTGGCTCCTTCCCCTTAAGCAACAATACACGCAGGTCTCATCTTTCTTGAAACAATTGTTATTTAACCCTGTTGCTTTTAATGTTCAGGATTCTTTTTCTCTCCCTTTTACCTACAAACTTGCTTTCTTTTATAATCATCATTTCTCTCTCTCTCTCTCTCTCTCTCTCTCTCTCTCAACCTCTTTTCAAAACACATCCTGGGGGCAAGGGCTGAGGCTCAGTGGTAGAGCACTTGCTTAGTGTGCAGGAGGCCCAGGGTTTCATCCTCAGCACTGAAATAAAAAAAAAAGAACTAACATTTTTGAAGGCTACTAGCAAACTTCTAGTCCATATATACTAAGATGGAAGCGTTAGAAGGTCCTTCCACACCAGGCAAGCCACCTGACTGTACACGTTCTAGTACTGCCACTTGCTGGCTCTGTCACTTGAGGATGTCCTTAGAGGTCTCTGTGCTTCCATTTCTTTATCTGGGGACAATATTAGACTCCTACAATGATGTTATTGGGGGACTAGAGCAGTTAATGTATGCAGTGCTTATAGCAGTGCCTCACATATAGAAAAATAAATAAAAATCAATAAAAGATGATTATTTTATCTATAACACTTATTATTGCCATAGATGAGAAAAAATTTTAAATGAGGTGGCTTGCCTAAAAAGTAGCCACATCATAACCAAGGCCTAATTCCTTTCTTCTAGGTGAGTCTTCTTTGTACCAAATTCCTTTAAATACTTTTCAAGGTTCCTTCCTCCTCAACTTTTCTGTGGCATTTAAGACTATTAATTATTTGCTACTTGAATCATGATACTACATCATTCCTCTATAACCTTGGATAATAGTTTCTTTTCCACCTCCTAGTTTTCCCCCAAAGTCCAGTCCTAGCTAGGTGCACCTCCCTGGTTTGCTTAGTCTGTTTTCTTAGCTGGTTTGCGGGGTCTCAGCCAGGCATACAGTGACCTTCAACATGAATGGCTCTTGCAATAGTTGATTTTATGTATCAACTTAACTGGGCTAAGGATTACCCAGATAACTAATAAAGTTTTTTTTCCCCAGTGTGCCTGTGAGGGTATTTCTAGAAAAGATTAGCATTTGAACCAGTAGACTAAGAAATTTCACCCTTAAACCAAGCATTAGTAGGGTATACCTGTAATCCTAGAACTTGGGAGACTGAGACAGGAGAATCACAGATTCAAGACCATCCTCAGCAACTTAGCAAGACTCTCAGCAACCTAGTGAGACCCTGTTTCAAAACAAAAAATTTTAAAAGGGCTGGGGGTTCAGCTCGGAGGTAAAATGTCTCTGAGTTCAATTCCCAGTGCCATTAAAAAAAAAGAAAAAAGGCCGGGTGTGGTGGCGCATGCTTGTAATCCCAGTATTTGGGGGGCGGAGACTGGAGGATCCAGGTTCTTGGCCAGCCTCAGCTACTTAGTGAGGCCCTCCGCAACTTTGTGAGACCTGGTTTCAAAATAAAGTATAAAAAATAGGGCCAGGGGTGTAGCTCGGAAGTAAAACGCCCCTGCGTTCAATCCCCGTACCGCAAAAAAAAAAAAAAAAAGAAAAGAAAATTTCACCCTCACCAATGTGGGTGGTCACCCAATCTGTGGAGGGCTCATATATGACAAAAAGCCAAGGAAGGGAGAATTTGCTTTCTGTGCGCCAGCACATCCATATCTGCTCCTGCCCTTGGACACTGGTGTTCCTGCTTCTCAAGCTTTTGGACTAAATCACATCACTGGTTTTCCTGGTTCCCAGCTTGCAAATGGCAAACTGTGGGATTTCTCGGCCTCCATAATCATGTGAGCCCATTCCCATGATAGCATAATAAAGCTTCCTCTCCCCTCTATTCCATTTCTCTAGAGAACACTGACGAAGATAGCTCTTAGTCTGTCCCTTACTAACTCTCACTACAGAGCAAGGCTCAAAAGTACCCAGTTTGAGACACTTCATGCTGGTCTTTGGGCCATTCTATGTTTTTTCCAAAAGCAGGCCTTATTGCTACCCACACGTCACAAGCTGAACACTGGTGGTCAAGTCTGACTCTCTAGGTACCCATGAGGCACATGGGGGCAGCAGTGTCATGAACCACGACCCGCGGGTGACGCTTTGTTAAGGATTCCTTTCATCACATCGTGCAGTTTCCTGTCTGGACAGTTCCCGGGAAACGGGGAACTGGGAGGAAAGCAAAGCAGCTGAGGGTGAGTCCAGATAAGAAGGAGGCGATGCTGACCCAGGAGAAGAGCTGGCAATGCTATTTGGCTCAGCATGGCTCCTCTGCCTGGGTAAAAAGATTGGATTTTTAATTTTCATCAAGTGTGTGTGTGTGTGTGTGTTCGTCTGTGTCTGTGTGTCTGTGTGTGTCTGTGTGTGTGTGGTATGTGCTGGGGGTTGAACCCGGGGGCATTCTACCTCCAAGCCACACTCCTATTTTATTTTTTATTTTGAAACAGGGTTGCACTAGCTGCTGAGGGTCTTGCTAAGTTGCTAAGGCTGGCCTTGAACCTGTGGTCCTCCTGTCTCAGCCTCCCAAATACTAAGATTACAGGCATGCACCACCACATCCAGCTTTACTTTTATCAAATTTTAATATCTGATATTTCAATATCTGGGATTACAAGAGATGGCTCAAAAGGCCAAGGAAATAATATCATGGTGAAGAATAACAATAGAAGTAGCATGTGCAAGATTTTACATTGGGAGAAAATTTTGGTTTATATGCAGACAACTGTGTATTTCAGGTCTCCCAATTTTATAGAAAACAAGGACTAAAAAATAAATAAATAAAAAATCTTTGCAAGACAGCAAAAGTAACTAGAAGGCCACGGCAATTTTCATTATGAGGACAAACTGAAAAAATTAGGGTTCTTCATCATGAAAGGGGTCCAGACTGCAGATTATAAATCAAGAAGCCAGGGGAGGCCAGGGCAAATACCACTTTGTCCATCAGATCCTGTGGCGCAGCTACCCAGAGTGTCACTTAAAGCTCAACAAAGCTCCTGTCAGGATATAGAAAGGTAAACGACAATTCACACATGAGGTAAGACATAGGAACTGTATTATTTCATGGGTTGTGCAGACCGAAAATAAAAGTACGCTTGATAAGAGTTTGAAATCTTTGATCAATGGTCCATAATGAGCACGTTTGGAATATTGAAAAATACTTCTGGTGTAGACTTTTGAAGCCATGAAGAGAGATAAATCTGATATTCTGGGTTGGGCAGACCAAATGTGTGACCTAGTAGGACATTTCCTACATTATTATGAGACACTTCTTTGTATCTCTGACATTGAAGTTGTAACCTCATTTCTCACTATCTACATCTGTATTTTAATTCCCATGCTTTTATTCTAAAACAAGTCATATAGGAATTGGTGTACTATTTTGTTTTATAATAGAATGATTTAAAATTTACATACTTCTCTGTGCCATTACATTTGATTGAGGGAAAATGAGGTTATCTGCCAAGTAATTGAACATTTATGCTTAAATAGAATATGAGAATTGCCTGATTGGAGTTCATTTAAAATGCAGATTCCAAGGCCTGGTTCAGTAATCTGAGGTGAGATCCAGACATCTGTATTAGTTTTTTAAAATTTTATTGGTGCAATGTCAGAAATCTGTTTTTTTAGTTAATTCCCAAAGCACTTTAATGCAGGGAATCCTCAAACTATGGTTTCAGGAGCATTGGAAAGAGGATTTCCTTCATCATTGTTGCTAGCCCATAAAGGGCCTTCCTCAAGAAACTTGATTTCTATTGGCCAGGAATAAACTACATACAGCCATGTCAGTAAACAGCACTCCAGAGCTCTGCAGTGCACAGCCTGCGTGCATGTATGCGGACGTGTTTTCTTTCAAGTTTTCCGTTTAAAGCTTAAGTGTCTTTTGTGCACAAGAAACACTAGAGGGAAAATACATCTGTCCCTGGCAGGAGGCCCTGGCAAGAGACTTCTTAGTCCCTTTCACCCCTGGTTATCATAATTGACTTCTGGCCAAAGTCTGGACACAAGGAGAGACACCTGGACCGAGGAAGGGGTAGGGGGAGTGGATAGGAAGTTACAGTTTTTTAATGGAGAAAAGTAATATAAATATATAGATAGTAATAATATACACAAATAAATTAAAAATAATCTAGTAGTAGGCATTTAATTTATTTAAAAAATAATAACACTAATAAACCCCGAGTCTCAGTAGCTAAATTAGTTGCCACTTAACAGTTGGGAATACTGTCATTTTCTTCTTGAGTTTTCCATCTAAAAAATGGCAATTCTCGGTGCAATCTTAAATACATTATAGTCTAGATTCTCTATGTACAGCTGGCAGTTTACGTTTTGAGATGCGAGTTGCATGATTACAATCTGATCTACTTTCCCTCTGTCCTGCTTTATTTCCTGCTCCCATTCTCTGTGTTTTTCTCCTTTCTCACTAGTGACACATGTCATAAGCCATGTGGCAGTTTCAAAACACCATTATTCAGTTTTATCCACTCTTCTTTGTCCCTTCAGTCATCATCTCAGCCATCTGCCATAATCCTAGGTGTGGATTTCTGTGTTTGGTGTGTTCACTCTTTTCTTCTAGTCTATTCTGCACAATACAGACTAAACAATTTCCTAAGATAATTTTTCCAGAGTGTCTTTTTCTTGTTCAAGAATTAATCAAGCCAGGCACAGGGTTGCACGCCTATAATCCTAGCTACTCAGGAGGTAGATGCAGGAGGATCGCAAGTTCAAGGCCACCCTGGGCAACTTGGCAAGAACTTGTCTCCAAATAAAATAAGAAGGGCTGGGGATGGAGCTCAGAGGTAGAACGCTCCTGTGTTCAATCCTGGGTACCTCCCCATCAAAGAATGAATCAGTCATCTATTGGTAGCACCTCACCTATCCAACTTTTCTGTACTGCCTCCTGTTCTTTGGCCTTTAAGCAACACTCACATCAGCGATTTTCTCACTAGTTTAGTTCCTTTGCTTAAATGTTCTCCCTGTGAAGAAACTTAGGGCAAGGAATTTTTCATATATATACATTTTATTTCTTGTAGTACTGGGGATTGAACCTGGGGGCATTCTACCTCTGAGGTACACTCCTAGTCCTATTTTATTTTTTATTTTGAAACAGGGTCTCACTAAGTTGCTGAGGGCTTTGTTAAGTTGCTGAGGTTGAGGTCTAACCTGCGATCCTCCTGTTTCAGCCTCCCAAGTACTGGGATTACAGGTGTGTGCCACCATGCCTGGCTCAATATATATATTTTAAATACATCCTTCCATGGTGGTTACCTACCTAACTTCCGTGTGCTCCAGAACTGCTGGAAGAGATTTAAAAAACAAAAAAAATCTTAAAAAACAAAACCAAAAAACCACAGTACTTCTCACCAGCCCTTGGGATTCTAATTGGGTCAGTCTAGGAAGGGCCTGGGTGCTAAGTCTATTTATAAGCTCCCCAGGTAATTCTGGTGGGCTGTTCCACCCAATGCTGGACGAGTGGCAGGTGTTCAGTACCTTCTGAGTAAATGGATGAATGCCACTTCCTTTCTTAAAGTCTGCCAGTGGTCCCCATAGCTCTTAGGAGGTACATCAGTTGGCACAAACACTCTTCATGATCTGGCCCTCGCCTGCCTCTCTTGCTTTATCTTCCTCCACTCCCCACATTCACCCTTTACAGTGATCATAGTGAATGTTCCTGCCCCTGAATTCCCAGAGTTCACTTTGTGCTTCCAGTGGTGGGTCACTTCCTCTCTTCTGTGTCAGTCAACTGTGCACCTGCCTTTTATCTCTTACTAAACTCTAAGCCCCTTGAGGACAGATCTATCTGTCTCTCTGCATCTTTGTCTCTCCAGTAGTACTAGTACAATAACTCATATATTTGTTGCCTGAGCGATACATTTCACCAATATTGTCACAAGTACACACTTGTTGGATGAATGAATACATTCCCCTTTTCCTTTCATTGCTAATTTTAGATCAGACCCTATTGTGGAATGCGAATGTTCTTTACACCTAAAAAAAAAAATGCCCCTTCAGATGGAGTGTTGACATGCTTTTTAGCACATACTTTGTGTGTGAAAGAGTGAATGAAGCTAACACAAATAAATTTTCATCAAAATTACCATTTGTTGAAGATATAACTGAGAGTAAAGAAATGGGGCCCAAATAAGTTTTATAGCAATAATGGTACCCACAGTAAACATATAGCCAACATTAAATATGTTTTCATTTAAACTTAAAACAAATTGTTCTTCAAATGCACTTGAAACCTAGAATAGGGCTTCTCAAAATGTGGTCTAGGGACTGACATCAGGATCCCTGGAGAGGATATATGTATAAAGAGTCTGGGTCCTGCCCTAGACACCTCCCCAGTTAAAACCCTTAGAGGTGGGAACCCAGAATCTGCATTTTCAACAAGCTTCACACATGATTCTAAATGCCAGTGAAGTTTGATACCTGTCTAGAATTAAAATAAGTGCTCTACTGCATTGATTTAATATAGATAATGGTCTGATTTTAGGACAGTCTCTTAATGAGATACCTAGGTAAAGACATGTTAAATTAAGGGCTAACTTGAATATAGGATAAAAGAACAAGATAAAAATCTCCTTCATAGGCCGGGCGTGGTGGCACACGTTTGTAATCCCAGTACTTGGGAGGCGGAGACCAAAGGATCCAGGTTCGCGGCCAGCTTCAGCTACTTATTGAGGCCCTCCGCAACTTTATGAGACCCGGTTTCAAAATAAAGTATAAAAAATAGGGCCGGGGGTGTAGCGCGGAGGTAGAATGCCCCTGGGTTCAATCCCTGCCACCGCAAAAAAAAAAAAAAAAAACAAACTCCTTCATGTTCATTAGAATGACATCTACAGCTAAAGTTTCAAACTTCTCTTGAAATTTCTTAGGTATTTTCTCAGTAAGAATCATTTTGGAAAGATCCAATGAACTGATCTCATAGTCTTTTCACAGAAGTTAGAAATTTAAAAAATATATTCATTCAGGAATAGGATATTTGCCATTCTTAAGATGTTGACAATGTTGCTGACTTCTTGAATAGTTCTATGCCACTGCTAAGACATCAGGACACATTTTCTATTTTATGGTGTCATATTAGCAACAAAAGAAGGCGATCGAAGACCCAATAAAGTGTCTTATAAAGCCCTTTCTTCAGAATCCCTCTTAAGAGTTGTTTTAACCAGGTATGGTGGCATGCCTACAGTCCCACCTACTGAGGAGGCTGAGGCAGAAGGTGGCTTGAGTCCAGGAGTTAGAGACTAGCCTGGGCAACATATACACACACTAATCGTATTAGTCTGTTCTGGGCTGCTATAACAAAATACCTTAGATTGAGCGATTTAAACCAGACTTGTTTTCTCAGTTCTCGAGAATAGAAATTCATGATCAAGATACTGGCAAGTTCACTTTCTGGTGAGGGCTATCTTCCTGGCTTGCAGCTGAGGCTGGATCCTCACCTGGCCTTTCTTCTTTGCTTGTGTGGAGAGAAAGAGAGGTCTGGTATGCTTTCCTCCTCCTTTAAGAACACCAATCTTATCAGATTAGGGCCCATCCTTAACATTTGTTTTACCCTTAACTTCTTTAAAGTCCCTATCTTCAAATACAGTCATATTGGGGGTTATTCAACATATGAATTGGGGGAAGTGCACAATTCAGTCTATAATAAGGGCCTTGACCCTGTTTTTCAGTCTTCCAATTCTGGGAGCTCACAAACATGTTCTGCTCATTTCTGGGAGAAATTTTTTTTTTTTTTTTTTTTTTTTTTGGTACCAGGGATTGAACCCTGGTTCTACCACAGCCCAAACTGCTGAGGTTGGCCTCAAACCTGCGATCCTCCTATCTCAGCCTCCCAAGTACTGGGATTACAAGTGTACACCACCATGCCCAGCTTCAGTAGAATTATAATACAAGTTTGTAATGTAATTTTAAATTTTCTCATAGCAATGTTTAAAAATTATAAACAGGTGAAATTGTTTTTAAGATATATTTTATTGAACTCAAAATATTGTGATTTCAACACATGATCAATATTAGATAATATTGATGAGATCTTTTACATTGTTTACTTTTAATAAGTCTTTGAAGTATAGTGTATATTTTATACTTGCAGCATATCTTAATTCTGACTAGCCACATTTCAGTGCTCACTAGCTGCATGTGACTAGTGGCCACTGTACTGGACAACACAGATCTAAAATCTATCTACAGATCCCACAGCTGCAGAGCTGGGAGAGAAATCCAGGAGGTTGGAGATGTCACTTTTTGTCAGGTTAAATGTGTCCATATGGTCTCCATTTCCACACAGTGGGGAATCACTTCTGCTGTGTCTTTTCTCCCTATGGATGTAAGCATCTCTCTTTCAGGTGTCAGCATTGTGACTTAAGTTCTTTCTGACAGTCAGCTGGCCAGGTGTCAGTTCTGAGATGAATCATCAGTTTGTTTACAGCCTGTCTACTCCTTGTCTTCCATCTCAGGAGAGGTGATAAAATATGCTGGTTAAGGGGAGCATATTCTTCCAGTCCTAGCCATTCACTGACCCAGGGAAGGAACTTATTGAAAGACTTAATGTAGCTTCCAAAAGGATCTGATGACTTAGTGGTAGGTTTGGCCCTGGGAGATGATGGTGTCTCATGGAAAAGGGTATATTTGATTTAAGCTGCTTTGAAATTTTATTCATCTTCTTGAATAATAAACCTCACCATCATTCCATAACCTTTGGGAACAATTTTATCTTTTCTTTATCTGGCTTAGCTTTCCATGGTCCTAAATCATATTTTTAAATGTGACATTTCAAAATGTAGCAGGGCTAATGAGATTCTTTGGAAAAAGACACTACAACTGGACTCCTTGTCCATCTGTTTCAGGTGCAAACATGTCAGATCTCATAAAAAACCACTCTAATTCCTCCTGGGTCTGCCACAGCTCCTAGCATAGCATCCTGCAAATAAGGTACACCATAGATGTTTTCCGAATGAATAAGAAAATGTTTTGGCTGAGTGCGGTGGCACATGCTTGTAATTTCAATTATTGGGGAGGCTGAGGCAGAAGGATTGCAAGTTCAACACCAGCCTGGGTAACTTAGTGAGACCCTGTCTCAAAAAATAATAATAATGGTAATATATATATATATTATATTAAGAATATATTAAGAATCAGGGCCGGGCGTGGTGGCGCACGCTTATAATCCCAGTACTTTGGGAGGCGGAGACCGGAGGATCCGGGTTCGCGGCCAGCCTCAGCTCTTTCTCTCTCTCCCTCTCTCTCTCTCTCTCCCTGTCTCTCTCTCTCTCTCTCTCTCTCTCTCTCTCTC
>PVJS01053532.1:0-13260 GCA_004027185.1 Glis glis | reverse complement strand
CTCCTGTTGTCTGTCCATCGAGCCCAGCTCCAGTCGCAGGAACTGACTTCCTCTAACCATCATCCTCTCAACCTATCCAGCCTGGGCCCTCTACCCGGAGCACCCGTGCCCATCTCTGCCGGGAGGCTGCTCTCCCCACACTCCGAATCCCTTCTCCTTCTTTGTGCTGAGAGCATTTTGTGACCCCCTCTAACAACGTTTTTGAGTGGGGTCTGCCTTAGGCAGGGCTCTTCAGAGAAACAGCCAATAGGACGTGTAGTGTATTGGGTTGGGGGGCGGTTATTGGAAGGAATGGGCTTCTGGGGACCGGCAATTTCAAAATCTGCAGGGTAGGCTGACAGGCTGGAGACCCAGGGGACAGATTTGATGTTGCTTGAGTTTGAAGACAGGTTGATGGCGGAATGCCCTCTTTCTCCTGGAAGGTCAGTCTTTTCCTGAAGACCTTCAACTGATTACCTGAGGCCCACCCACATTATGGAGAATAATCTGCTTTACTGAGTTTACTGATTTTTGTGGGGGGAGGGTACTGGGGATCCAACCCAGGGGCATTCTACCTCTGAGCAATACCTCCACCCCTATTTTATATTTTATTATTTTTTTTCTTTTTTTTTGCGGTACCGGGGATTGAACTCAGGGGCGTTTTACCTCCACACTACACCCCCGGCCCTATTTTTTATACTTTATTTTGAAACCGGGTCTCACGAAGTTGCGGAGGGCCTCACTAGGTAGAGAGAGACAGGGAGAGAGAGAGAGAGAGAGAGAGAGAGCTGAGGCTGGCCGCGAACCCGGATCCTCTGGTCTCCGCCTCCCAAAGTACTGGGATTACAAGCGTGCGCCACCATGCCCGGCCTATATTTTATTTTGAAACAAGGTTTCACTAAGTTGCTGAGGGCCTTACTACATTGCTGAGGCTGGCCTGTGATCCTCCTGTCTCAGCCTCCCAAGTACTGGGATTACAGGTGTGTGCCACCAGGCCCAGTGCAGTCTACTGATTTGTTGTTGTTGTTGTTGTTGTTGTTGTTTGTGGTACTGGGGATTGAACTCAGAGGCATTCTACCTTTGAGTTACACCCCCAGTCCAATTTTATTTCTCTTTTGGAAACAGGGTCTTGCTAGGTTGCTGAGAATCTCACTACTTTCTGAGGCTGTCCTTGAACCTGTGATCCTCCTGTCTCAGCCTCACAAGTACTGGGATTACAGGTGTGCGCCACCATGCCCAGCTGGTCTACTGATTTAAATGTTCATCTCATCATATGGCCAAATACCTGGTACTGGGTCCTAACCAAGTTGACTCACAAAATTCACCATCTCAGGGTCATCATAAATTTGGTATATTTTCATACACCAAAGTGAAGGGATGTGAAAATATGCCAAAAATGGCGGGTGGGCTGGTGTGTGCCACCACACCTGGCTTTAATAACTTTTTTCTCATCATACTCTCACCCACTCATTTTAGCATCTGTTGATGATTCTTGCTTGTAACAATGATTACTATGGTGTTTGCTAAATGGCGGTTTTCTATTTTCATCATTGTTACTAGTAGAGTTATTAGAGTCCTTATTATATATACAAGTGCTCTTCTGCAGCTCTTTCTCCAAGGGGAATGGCTAGGGAAGTGGAGATGGAGATGTTCATTTTATGTTTTAAGAGAGAAGGCTGCTTTTTTATTTTATTTTTTGAATTGGGAATTAAATCCAGGGGAGATTCTACCTCTGAGATGCCCAGCTTTTTTTTTTTTTTTATTAAACAGGGCCTCCCTAAGTTGCTGAGGGTCTCACTAAGTTTCTGAGGCTGGCCTTGAACCTGTGATCCTCCTGTCTCAGCCTCCTAAGTACTGGGATTACAGGTGCAGTCCCAGCCCCTCCTGCCTTTCTCACAGCAGGGGGCGTCAGATGGCCAGGTCAGGGCCTCTTGATCCTGAAGCAGCTTCCAAGTCTGATCTGTCGGTGGCCCTGAAAAGGTGGACTCTGGCTCAGAGCTCCACTGGAGAAGTGGCAGTCCTGCTCTCCCTGTGGGAAAGCCAGCTGCTGGCCCCAGAAGACAGTCACTGAGAAGCAAGGTCACCCATCCATTGCACAAGTCCGACTCCCACCAGTCTTCTGTTTACATGGTGGAGCAAGCTTGGAACTTGCTCTTTTCAAGACCTAGAATTTGACTTTTGCAAACTAATATTGTCTCCAGAATTGAGACATAAGCATGAAGAGTTATATATTTCTGCTGGGTGCAGTGGTGCACACACCTGTAATTATCGCTCATTTTGGTTTAGAATGGATTGTCCCCTGGAAAGGCTCACATGTTGGCAATACAGAACTGTTCCCAGGTGAAATAATTGAATCAGGACTCTATCAGTGGATAAACCCATTGATAGATTAATAATTTGAATGGATTTTCTGGGTGGTGACTAGGTAGGTATGGATGGAGAGGTACACACTGAAGGCATGGTCTTGGGGATTATATCTGTCCCTGGTGTGTGTGTGTGTGTGTGTGTGTGTGTGTGTGTGTGTGTGTGTGTGTCTGTTTGTCTCTCCTTCCAATTGCCATGAGTTGAATAGCTGTCCTCCACCACGCCCTGCCACCATGATGTTTCTGCTTTGGAGCTAGCCAACTGTGGACTGAACCACCAACACTGTGAACTGAACAAATCTTTCCTCCTCTAAGTTCTTCTTGTCAGGTATTTTGGTCACAGCAATGAAAAGCTGACTAAAACACAACTACTGGGGAGGCTGAGGCAGAAGGATTGCATGGTCGAGGCCAGCCTGGGCAACCTAGTGAGACCCTATTTCCACCTAAAAAATGAAAAGGGCTGGGGATGTAGCTCAGTGGTAGAGCATTTGCCTAGCATGTGCAAGGCCCTGGGTTCAATCCCCAGAACTGCCAAAAAAGTTATGTATTTCTAGCTAGTTTTTCCTTTATAGAATTAAGCCATATTGGACATTAGCAGCAATACTATTATTAATGAATTGGATGCATCTCACATCTAGCTACTTGTATGGTACTTGGGTGTAGAAAATGAACTATCAGGATTCCCTGGAATACAGGGAACAGTGGGCTGGTTCTCTTAATGCCAAAATTACAAGTTGAGTTATTTTGTTTAATATGTAAGAATGCAGCTGGGCGTGGTGACACACACCTGTAATCCCAGTAATTGGGAGGCTGAGACAGGAGGTTTGCAGGTTCAAGGCCAGTTTCAGCAACTTAGCCAGAACCTGTTTCAAAATAAAAAATAAAAAAGGCTAGGGGTGTATCTCAGAGGTGGAATGCCCCTGGGTTCAATCCCCAGTACCCAAAAAAGAAAAAAAAAGAAAAACAACAACAACAAAACCTACACACACACACACACACACACACACACACCTTTAAGAAAAGGTAGACAAGCTAACTACTGAAGCAGTGACCAGGACTGAACATTTCCAAATGCTCACTAATTTTCATTGCTGCCCTCTGCTCTGTGACTTACGTGATTATCTGAGCAATGTTCTAGCAGCAGCGGGGTCTTCAGCGCTGGCGTTCGCTGGCCTTTCCAGGAGTTCTTTTCCCCTCCTGAGGGTTAAGAACAGAGAACACAACACTCAGTCAGAAGGGCCATGCATTCATCACCAGCCTCCCTTTTGCCTATGAAGCCAGCCAGCAGGAGTCTTGTTAATTATGACTTAATTTCCATTCTTTTTTTTTTTTTGCGGTACCGGGGATTGAACCCAGGGGCGTTCTACCTCCGAGCTACACCCCCGGCCCTATTTTTTATACTTTATTTTGAAACCGGGTCTCACGAAGTTGCGGAGGGCCTCACTAAGTCGCTGAGGCTGGCCTCGAACCCGGATCCTCCGGTCTCCGCCTCCCAAGTACTGGGATTACAAGCGTGCGCCACCACGCCTGGCTAACTTCCATTCTTTTAGAAAGATTCCGTGTCTCTGATCTCGATTAGTTTCGCTCTGCTATTCTTATTCTTTGCTAAGGAGGGAGGGAGGGACACACTTTTCTTTCTCACTGGTAACTCATAACTGAGCTCATAACTGAGCTAGAATCAGGGAGCACCCCTGTGCCTGTGACCTCAGGGCTGCTGGCTGAGCAGGGAGAGGAAGGGTGGCAGGTGACAATGCTGTCACCTGCTCTCTGGGTCACCTGGGGTTCATAAGCATTTACAGGCTCCTGCTTTGCTGGGTTCCCTATACTAGGCATCTTATTTGTAGCTGCCACCTCCCTTGTCTCCCCTGGGATCCTGAGTTCCTGGGCTCTGTTGATTTCACTCTATACCATGTGTCTGCCATGCCATTCCTCAAGGTCACAGAAGGGTGGCAGTGGCTCCAGGCATCACATCTCACACAATAGTGTCTCCAAAAAGGAAGAAAAGGAGTGGGACACGATCTTCTCTTATCACAGGAGAAACTCCAGCAGACTTCCCCTGATGTCTCAGTGGACACGATTTGTCCTCTGAGCCTCAGTTTCCCCAACTGTAAAATGGAGGTGATACAATGCTGCCTCCCAAGGTCGTTGGAGGAGGATGTGAGGTTCGCTGGGGGAAGTCTTGCAGGAGCCTGGCTTGTGACGCCCAGGCCCAGGCAAAAGCAGAAGCAGATTCCAGGATTCCAGGCGCACCGCCCCCAGGCGGCAGCGTGCGGTGCGGGCCAGAGCACGCTCTGCGCTTGCATTCCTCGTGTGAGGTTAGGGTGACAAACCCCAGTGGAGCCCCCGGGGCTGCCTTGCATGTACTCTTTGCTTATAATCCCAGTTGCTCGGCGTGTCTGGCCATGTCTCAACCGCAGCATTTACATAGAGATGTTCCGGTTTTTGTATTTGTCTGTTTCTCCTCATCATTTTCTTAAACTGTGTGGGGCCCAATTTTGGTTTTTCTTCATCCTTTGAAGCACTTGTGAGGCTTTGGTTTGTGTTTGCATAGAAGTTTTGTGGGGGAAACAGGATGGCGTAATCAACGCGGGATCAATTGTAAACTGCCTCTCCTGGTGCCTTTCTTTTTGTGGCACTGGGATTTGAACTCAGGAGCATTCTACCTCTCAGCTATACCCCCAGCCTTGTTTTATTTTTTAGGTTGAAACAGGGTCTCACTAAGTTGCAGAGGGCTTCATTAAGTTCCTGAGGCTGTCCTTGAACCTGCGATCCTCCTGTCTCAGCCTCCCAAGTACTGGGATTACAAGTGTGTGCAACCACGCCTGGCTCTGGTACCCCTTTTCTTTCTCCTTCGTACCATTGGTGTGGTCTCCAGGGCATGAGTCTGTCCCAGATTTCTGGTTATGCCAGCATAAGAAAGAGGCAGTTGTTTTCCAGGTTGCCTCCCAGCCTCTTACGGCAGCTGCAGGTAGTATAGTAAGGTGGGCTTTGGAATCCAAAAGACCAAAGGCTCAGTCCAGCTCTGTGGCTTTGAGCAAGTTACTTACCCTCTCTGAGCCTTGTCTCTAAGATGGACAGTACCTGCCTTATAGCATGGTGGTTAGGATTCCATGAGAAAAAAAATAAGTCAGTTTAGCACTCTGTGCATGGGTTTTTCGGGACATGGTAATGCCTGTTTTTAACTGTTATTTCCTCTTTGGCGAAGTCTTGTCTTAGCCTTTGAGGTCCAGGTGGAGCCTCATCTTGGTATACCTTTGCCTATACCTTGCCAGGTAGATTGAGACGTCCTGCAGTTATGTTGGTACAGAATCTTATTTGCCCTAAATATAATGGGCTTTTCTTAGTCAATTGTCCATATCTCGCGCTGGTCTCAGTCATCTGAGGGCAGGGGTGTCTGCTCATCTTTAGATCCCCTTGTCACTTTGCCTGGAAGGGCCTGAGATGAGAATCATGAATTTGGTGAAGTCTCACCCACTTTCCTCCTTCCCTCTGCCTCCTGTTCCCACTCCCCCAACCTCGCAGGCCTCTCACTGTCTGGGGTGCTCCCACACCTCAAGGAAGGGCATCTCTCAGCTGCCCCCTTAGCCACAGGTGTGCCACACCTGATGGGGATGGGAATTCACCTTTAACTGAGGGCTCTTGGACCAGGCCTCACCCAAGCCATGAAGGATTATGGGCAATCCAACCAGAAAATAATAATAATAATAATAATAATAATAATAATAAAGCTCGTAGAACCCTGCAAGGTCTTTCCATCTTCATACTTCTGGCTGTGTTTGAAAATAGATGTAGGGGAAATCCTAATTCCATTGTGTGGTTGGGATGATGTTATCGGACAGGGAGGACATGGGGCCACAGCCTAAATTGTCAGGAGAGAGCAGCTGAGCCCAGATGAAGTCAGAGTTGGGAGAATGTATTAATCAGTTTTCTGTTGCTGTAATAAAACTCCCGAGGCTGGGTGACTTATAAAGAAAAGAGGTTTACTTAGTTCACAGTTTTGGAGGTCCAAAGTCCAAACAACATGGCATCAGTGCTGGTGAGGGTCTCCTGGCTGCCTGTTATCACAGTGGATGGCGCCATGATGGGAGCATGTGCCAGAAGGAGAGATTGCATAGCAGACAGGAAGCCAGAGAATGGGGAGTGCTGACCAGTTTTGATCTTTTATAACACCCCTCTAGTGAGAACTAGCCAGAGTCTCAAGAGAACTACATTAATTCCATCCAAGGTTAGCGCCCCCCAGTGATCTTGCACTAAGCTCCACCTCTTAAAGGTTCCACCACCCTTTATATCACCACCCTGGGGACCAAGCTTCCAACACACAAATCTTTAGAGGACAAATCACATCAAAACTCTAGCAAAAGGATTCATAGGTAAAGAATAAATGGCTGTTGAAACAGAGTCCCAGCTGGCAGAGCAGTGGTCCTGGACTCCCCTAACTAACCCCGACCCTGGGGTGGGCATGGCTGTCCAGTGCAAGGACCATGGAGACACACCTATAAGAGGTCCCCACTAGTTGGTCCTGGTTTACCATAGTTGTGCTCAAGGCCGAGGGCCTGCTGGGGGTGGGGGAAGGGCTGGCAGGTAGATGGACAGGAAGTCTGACCAGGGGCCCTGGGTGATGTCTGATTGGATGCTGCCTGGGGAGGGGCTGCCCTCTAATCATGTGTCCCTATGTCTGATATGAACAGCTTAGAGGAAGAAAGGTTTGTTTGGGCTCGTGGTTTCAGAGGCTCAGTCCATAGTTGGCCTGCTCCAAGAGAGAAGCATCATGGCAGCAGGGCATGGCGGAGGAGAGCTGCTCGACTCATGGCAGCCAGAAGCAGAGAGAGAGAGAGAGAGAGAGAGAAAGAGAGAGAGAGAGAGAGAGAGAGAGAGAGAGAGAAGGGGGGAGGGGAGGGGAGGGGAGGGAAAGGAAGGGGAGGGGAGGAGACAAGGGACCAGGAACAGATATAATCCCCAAAAACATGCCCTTAGTGACTTACCTCCACCTTATGCCTCACCCGCCATAGTTACCACCCAGTAAGTCCATTCGAATGATTAATCCGTCAGTGGGTTTATCTACTGATATGAAAGCCCTGATTCTGTGATTTCACCTCTGACTATTATTGCATCGCCAACACATGGGCTTTCCTGGGGGACACCCCATACTCAAATCCTAAGAACATAGTCAATGATTATGAACAGGCTGACCCTGTTACCTGGACATAGCTGTCCATGGGCCTTCTATGGCGTCCCTCCTGGGAGTTTTGGGGCTATTGGGACCCTTTCTGGGGCAGACATGCTGGGCCACATGCTGCTCAGATGAGGGATGGCCCTCGCCACACCTCCTCCTTGTGGAGATGAGCTCAGCCTTGTCTAGATGTAGCTGACATAGCTTTGAGGTGCTAGGAAACCCCTCCCTCGAGTAATTCCTTTCCAGGTCACCTGGAACACCTTACTTGGTTTGCTTACTCACCATTAATTCATTCCCTTATTCATTCATGTTTCCTGCCAGCTGCTGGCTAAGAGAGGGCACCCAGCTGGCTGCTGTTCTTGGGGAGGTGGCATGCCAGGGGCAAATAAAAGATGCTTTTCTGAGGGTGGAAGAGGTCTAGGGTGAGCAGGGCTATGGGGAGAGCCACCTCATCCTGTGGGAGTCTCAAGGAAGGCTCCATGGAGGAGGTGACAGCTGAGCTGAGGCTGGACCTTGCAGACAGGAAGGAACAGCTGAGCCCAGGCACAGAGGTGGTGCATGACAGGAGGTTCAGGGGTGCTGAGGGATGGCGGAGGCACGTGAAAGGGGAGAGTCCCATGCATCAGCTAAGGGCTTGGATTGTGCAGTACCTCGTCCAGCAGCCTCCAGTTAAACAGAATGACTTCCCATTGGTCAGCCAGGGTGCTGACTGTAGGATTCCCTCCTCTCTACAGGGGAGCAACTTGGGCAGTAGGGGCTCAGTGGGGCCACGGGGGGCCGGGAGCAGAAAGGAGGGCTAAGTGGGTGAGACTCCTCCACGCCATCGCGTTAGTGTCTGGGGACACACTAGTGCCTGGTTCAGTGCTTGGGGATTTCTGCCAGGAACAGGATGGCCGTTCTTGGTCGCCTGTGAAGCCACGGGGGACAGAGCTGGACTCAGGTAGCACCCAGGGGCGTGCCTGCCCCAGGCCACAGAGCAGAGTGCCTGGGGCTTAGGGTCCTTTAGGGGGCCCTCTCCAGCCGTGTCCATTCCCATGGGACAAGGAATGCATGAGGCCTGCTGGAGCCTGAACTGCTCTTCTAGATCATTCTCCTGGGTCCTGGCTAAAGAGCCCTGAGTGGTTCCCATGCCTGAAATCTGCCCCCATGAAGGGGAGATGGTGCCTATAGTGGGCACATACTGAGCCCCAAGGGGCGGATGGGTGGTGGCCCTTTGCAAAGGTGGGGAGCATGGATGGAGCTGGGACGTGTGAGCTGGTTCACACACAATGGGGTGGGAGAGGAAGCGGAAGTGGGGTGCAGGGCCTGCCTCATGAAGTCACGGGAGGATTCAGCGCCTGCCTGTTGAGGCTGGGTCTGGCTGGTGACAAGCCTCCGAGAAGTGCAGGCTCGGAGAAGACGTGTGACTCTCAAATGAGCAGCTGCGCCGGGGGACCTGGGAGCCCTTTGGCTTCCTGGGGACTTGGGACACCTGCAGCAATGTCCTCAGCTGCCTCTTCCCGCCAGCTATATCTGTGGTTGCTCTCCTGGACTCAGGCCATGGCAGGGAGAAGGGGTATCTGCCTTTGTGCAAAGCTGGCTTTAGAGACCACCATGATCCTCAGTGGGGCCTCTCTTTCAAAGTGCTATGAGGTCAGCACATTGTCTTACTAAGTCGTGGTGACATTTTTAATGACAGAATTGTGCAGGTGGGGGAAGGGAGGGTGTGATTGTGAGAACGTGAGCATAACAGAATATGGGTACATGACAGGCTGTGTTTTCAGGATGCCCCGGGGGCCTGGCATGTGCCCCCGATCCCGCCCCTTCCCCGGAAGCCCCAGGTCTAGCTCTTTCCTTGCCCGCATTCATTCATGCACTCAGCGTTTTCAACAACTAGTCATCGGGGGCTGCTATGGGGCCAGGGCAGAATATGGTAGAGAATAAGACCTGGCCTTTCTCTTAGGGAGTTTGTAGTCTAACTGGGGAGGAGAAGCCCCACAAAAACAAACAAATAAGTAAATAAGAAAAAATACCCCCTCGTAGTGAATTCAGAAAATGAAAATAGGGTACCATGTTTGGGCCTAACTTTGGGGGAGGCGGGAGACCCCATGAAGAGGCGACATTGATGCTGAGCAATGAGTGATGAGAAAGGCCCTCCATGTGAAGATCGGGACAAGATAGGTCGTGCAAGGGCCCTGAGGTGAGGAGATCCTGCAGGATGGGCAGAGAGGTCAGCGTCCAGGAGCAGGCAGGCCAGTGAGGAAGCGCAGGTTTAGATTTGACTGTGACTGCGGGAAACCAGTGGTGTGGGTTTCAGTTCCCTTGAGTTTTGTTTTGTTTGCAGTGCTGGGGACGGGACCCAGGGCCTAGTGTATACTAGTCAAGTGCTGTGCCATTGAGCTTCACCTCTGGCCCCATTGAGGGTTTTGTAGAGGCGAGAAATGACTGATTTTTTCTAAAATGAAACCTTTTATTTTGAGGTCATTGTAAATTCCTATGCAGTTGTAAGAAATAACACAGAGGGTGCCCAGGTGTTCTTCACCCTGTTTCTCCCGACACCAGCAGATGCAAGATCGTGGTGCAGTCTCCACCGGGATATCAAGATGCTGACACGGACACAGTCAGGATCCAGAAAATGTCCATCACCACAAGGACACTTCATGTGGTCACTACCCTCCCCACTCCTTTTTTTTTTTTTTTTTTGGTACTGGGAATTAAACCCAAAGGCATTCTACCTCTGAGCTACACCCCCAGTCCTTTTTATTTATTATTATTTTTTTGTGTGTGTGGTACCGGGGATTGAACCCAGGGGCGTTCTACCTCCAAGCTACACCCCCGGCCCTATTTTTTATCCTTTATTTTGAAACCGGGTCTCACGAAGTTGCAGAGGGCCTCACTAATTAGCTGATGCTGGCCGCGAACCCGGATCCTCCGGTCTCTGCCTCCCAAGTACTGGGATTACAAGCGTGCACCACCACGCCCGGCCTTATTTATTATTTTTAAATTTTGAAACCGGTCCCTGATAAGTTGCTGAGGCTGGCCTCGAACCTGCTATCCTCCTGTCTCAGCCTCCCAAGTACTGGGATTATAGGCATGTGCCATCACACCCTGCTTCCTGTGGTTCTTTTATAGCCACACCTACTTTCTTCCCACCTCCACCCCCTCCTTAATCTCTGACAATCACTAATCTGTTCTCCATTTCTAAAATTTTGTCATTTTGATTACTTTCTCCAATAAAAGCAAGTTAGTACTTGGGAGGACAGGAGACAGGAGAAGCTCAGGTTCGAGGACAGCCTTAGCAATGTAGAGACTCTCAGCAACCTAGCGAGACCCTATTTTAAAAAAAATGGCTGACAGCCTTAGCAATAAAAGCAAGTCAATTTCCCCTCTCCGGAGAATCAACTACATGAGAAAAAAAAAAAAAAGCAAGAGTATTATAGGAATGAAATCACGTGCTATGTAACCTTTTCAGAATGGGATCTTTTTACTCATCATAATTCTCTGGAGACTCATTCAGGTTGTTGGGTGTACCAAAAGATTTTTCCTTTTTATTTGCCAGGTAGTTTTCCATAGTATGGATGTCCAGTTACTTTAGCCATCCATGTGTTGAAGGACACCTTGGATTTTTTCCAATTTGGGGCTACTATGAATAAAACTGCCATACACGTTCGTTTATAGGTATTTATGTGAACATACGTTTTTATTTCTCTGGGTAAATGCCCCAGGGTACAATTGTTGGGTCATGTGGTAATTCTATGCTTAGTTTTTTAAGAAACTACCAAAGTGTTTTCCAGAATGGCTGGATCATTTTACACTCTTACTAGCAATGTGTGAGTGATCCAGTTTCTCTGCATCCTTGCCAGCGTATGGTGTTGTTGTTATTTTTTATTTAGCCATTTTGTGCAGTCTGCCTCATTTGCATTTCCCTAATAATTTTGAACATTTTTTCATGTGTTTACTCGCCATCCTTATATCCTCTTTGGTGAAATGTCTTTTGCCAATTTTCTAATTGGGTTGTTTGTTGTTTTACTGTTGAGATTTCTTTATATATTCTAGATACTAGTCCATCATCAGATACGTAGTTTGCAAGTATTTTATCCCACTATATAGCTAGTCCCTCCCAAAAGTCTTGCAGAAAAAAAAATTAAGCTTGATAACATTCAACTTATCGATGTTTTTCTTTTATAGGACATGCTTTTAGTGTCAAGTCTAAGATCTCTATGCCTGGCCTTAAGTCCTGAAGATTCTCTCCAGTGTTTTTTTCAAAAACATTTTATGGTCTTATGCTTCACATTTAATTCTAATGCTTTTTTTTTTTTTTTTGAACTGGGGATCGAACCCAAGGGCTACATCTCCAGCTTTTAATTTTTTTTTTTAATTTGAAACAGGGTATCTTTAAGTTACCAAGGCTGACCTCAAACCTATCCTTTTGGTGCGAGGTATGAGGTTTAGGGGTTTTGTTTTGTTTGCCTGTGGATGTCTAATTGCTCTAGCGCCATTTGTTGAAAAGGCTGTCCTTCCTTTATTGAATTGCTTTTGCATCTTTATCAAAAAGCATTGGGTATATTTATGTCAGTCTGTTTCTAAGTTCTGAATTCTGGTCCCTTGATGGTATGTGACTTATGGCATTGTTCTGATAACACCACAATATTTACTGTAGTTACATAAAGTCTTGATATCTGGTAGATGAATTCTTCTTACTTTATTTTTCTTTTCCAAAATTGTTTGACTTGCTATGGTTTGGGTCTATCTCCCAAAGGTTCATGTGCTGGAAGCTTGGTCTTCAGTTTGGAAAAGTTGGGAGGTAGTGGAACCTTTAAGAGGTAGGGCCTAATGGCCGGTGACTAGGTCCCTGGGGAGCTGCCCTCAAAGGAATCAGTGTAGTTCTTGCAGGACCCTGGTTAGTTTCCACAAGAGCTGGAGTTGTTATAAAAAGAGCAAGGTTAGCTGGGTGTGGTGGTGCACACCTGTAATCCCAGAACTTGAGAAGCTGAGAAAGGAGGATCACAGGTTTGAGGACAGCCAGCAACCCAGTGAGACTCACTAGCAACTTAGCGAGACTCTGTTTCAAAATGATAAAAGGGATGGGGGTATAGCTTGGAAGTAGAATGCCCCTGGGTTCAATCCCCAGAATCCCACCCCATCCCCCCAAAAATAGTAAGGCTGGTCCCTGAAGTTCTCTGTCTTCCTGTCTATAGATGGGGCCACTCAATCTTGGACCTTCAGCTTCCCAAACTGTGAGCTATATAAACCTCTTTTCTTTACACATTACCTAGTCTTAGTTGTTTATTATAGCAAGAGAAAATGCACTAAGACAACTATTATAACTCCTTTGTCTTCTCATACATATTTAATTAATTTTTTGTGGTACTGGGGATGAAACCCAGGTAAAACCTTATTTTATTTTTATTTTGAAACAGGGTCTTGCTAAGTTGCTGAGGGTTTCACTATGTTGCTGAGGCTGACCTCGAACCTGTGATCCTCCTGTCTCTTTTCTTTGTGTGTGTGTGTGGTACCAGGGGTTGAACCCAAGGGCATTCTACCTCCAAGCTACACCCCTGGCCCTATTTTTTTTTTTTTTTTTTTTGCGGTACCGGGGATTGAACGCAGAGGCGTTCTACCTCCACGCTACGCCCCCGGCCCTATTTTTTATACTTTATTTTGAAACCGGGTCTCACGAAGTTGCGGAGGGCCTCACTAAGTAGAGACAGAGAGAGAGAGAGAGAGGGAGAGAGAGCGAGAGAGCTGAGGCTGGCCGCGAACCCG
>PVJS01053531.1:0-13260 GCA_004027185.1 Glis glis | reverse complement strand
GGCCCTCCGCAACTTCGTGAGACCCGGTTTCAAAATAAAGTATAAAAAAATAGGGCCGGGGGCGTAGCACGGAGGTAGAACGCCCCTGCGTTCAATCCCCAGTACCGTGCAAAAAAAAAAAAGAAAATGTATTGACCTAAATGAGGTGTGCACCTTTTTATATGCATATGTTATGCTGCAATAAAAACTTCAAAGAAAAAGCCTGTTTTAGAACAAGAAATTAACTTTATACTCATGAAGAAAAAATTGGAAAGTATCAACTAAGTCTCCCGATACAGATGAGGTACACATACAAGTAAAGGAGACCTTGGGATGTGAAGTTTCACACCGAGTGGCACTTGGACCTCTGTGATTCGGACATAAAGACCAACATGTAGCAATCTGTAAGTTATAATTTTCCTGAGAGTGACTCAGAGGAAAAAAGAGAATGCATATAGACTTGTATGCATTAAAAGCACCCAGCAAAAATGTTATCGCCACCACCCTCTACAGAGGGTGGGCTTCAGGGGGAGGACACCTGGCTAGAGAGTGAGCCTCGCCGACCACACAGCGTTTTCAGAAATACTCATTCATTTGGTGAAGCTGGGAAAGTTTGAGAGTACTGATTGCAAATGTCAAGTATCTGCCGCTTAAGACACTAATAACACCCTCAAGAGAATGTAAACACATGGAAAATGAAAACAAAAAGAGTATTAAAGTCAGCATATAATTAAATGTTTTACAGCCATATGGCTTAAATACTAGCTATACCTGGCACAGCATACATTTTCTGGAGGGTCATGGTAAGTACTAATTAAACATTACTGTATTTTATTTATTCACATATTTCTTTGCAAATACAATGGGATAACACTCTGCTCAGATCTAACACTGACGCTCAGTGATCTGGCTCTGGAGAGTGACAAGTATCTAAACCCACAGGCTTGTGAAGGGTAAGCTAAATCTGTCAGAAATCTCAGAAACTCACAAATACTTTCAGGTAATGTATTACATTTAAAACAAATGGCATACATTTGACGATATGTGTTGGGGAACTCTATGGTGGGTTTTTAAGTTAAGGTACTGAGCAGTAAAAAGTGCTTACACTGTTACAGGCAGTCATTACCCATGTCAGCCATGGGTGTCAGCATTGAGAGCCATGGGTGGGGCTTCCCAAGGGCAGGGGATGCTCATGCGGATGTTTGTGCTGGTACTAACAGATGAAAAGCACATTTAGCTGAACCCTAATAAAGAGACAGAACAGCCGAGTGCGGTGGTGCACACCTGTGATCCCAGTACTTGGGAAGCTGAGACAGGAGGATTGCAGGTTGGAGGACGGCATCTGCAATGTAGTGAGACTCTCAGCAATCTAGTGAGACCCTGTTTCAAAATAAACAACAACAAAAAAATTTAAAAAGGGCTGGGGGTGTAGCTCAGAGATAGAATGCCTCTAGGTTCAATCTCTAGTACTACCAAAATAGAGACAGAGGGGGGGGGTGTGCTAGGGGAAGCTGATAAAGAGGGCAGCAGTTGTCCAGGGTGGCTCACAGACGCCTTCCCAGAGGAGATGGAATTTGAATGGGGTCTTTAGGATGAACAGGGCTTGATGGGTAGAGAGGAAGAAGAATGGCACTGCAGATTGGAGCTGGAGTCACACAGGTGGGAGTTTAAGGTATGGGATTCCCTAGTCTGGCTGTAACATAGAGCTGAGGCTGGGAGGAGGTGGTAGAAAATACAGGAAGACAGTACATATGAAGACATTATAGATTCACCAGTGTTGAGAACAGACACTGGAAAGTCAGATTATCAATTAGAGTAAAGCCATATACTTATTGATTTCTACCTTTTTTCATTACAAAACGATACATGCTTATTGGAAAGTACAAACATTTTTAACAATACAAAACAAAATCTGATTAATATTTGGAATATTAATCCCTTTTATCTAAGTGTGGGTTTTTTTAAATTTTTAACTGAGGTATATTTATACTCCAGATAAAATTTTGTATTTGCTTCTTTTTATATAACACTAAATCATAAGCAATTTCATATATTACTCTAGATTCTTTGTTACCATTAAGTAAATATTCCATTAAATGCATACAGCATAAGTTAACAGTTCTCTTGTCATTGTACCTTTAACTTGTGTTTAACAATTTGGTAATAAAGATATGCTATGTGCTCAGGCCACAAGTTCCCCTCCCCCACTCAGTTCCCACAAGCAGTTTCCCAGTCATGGATTAAGGCTCTGTACACATACTGACAAATTGGAAAGCTTATATGAAGACAACTTTGGATGGAATATTCTGGATAAACTCTTGGAAAAAAGTGATTTATCTTCGGCTTCTTGAATATACCCACTGGTTTCTGTATTAAGTCTAATAAATATTAATGTGGAGCAAATTAATCAATTAAGTAAAAAATTTCCAACAGGAAAACACAAATACATTTCCCTAGCATTTAAATGCATGTTATCTAAAATGCCCTAAGCCATTATTTTAATAGCCTAGTAACTCCCAGTTGGGAAAGGTACAATAATTACCATAATAAAAAAAGAGTTTTTTGTCCTACACTTTGAATTGAAAATAATGCACTCAACTGACTTTTACACAGTCCTCTGCATGTAGGTGTATTTGTTTGTACTGACTGGAAATTTTTTTAAATGTTTTTTCTCTGCCTCGAACAATCTAGTAGGGGAAAGCTACAATAAACATAACCATAGAACCTGACTACAAATACAAGACAAGGACATACAAACAAATGATTTTGATAACCTTTAAGGACACGGGAGCCTGAGAGCAATAGTATATTTGATCTATGTTATGCAAAATTCCTAGAACAGCAAAAGCCTATTAATGTTTTCAAGAAACCTTTTAAGCCTTTACAAAGCTCATCAAGACAAAAATGATCAAAGTCCTAAAAGCATACCATATAAAACATGAAACCATGCCAGAAAAGTAGCATACTGCAGAAAACACCAAATTTGTTTCAGATCTGGCTCATAAACCAGGTCCCCCAAACATGGCCTCCCCCGTCCCTTTTCTTCTTTAAAACCATCAAATTGCGCTGGTGCTAATGATGGTCTCAATTATAAATGCAAAGTGAATATTTTAAAAGGAAGAAGAAAGAAGTAGTGTAATATATTAAACTTCAATTTGGGGGGATTCTGGGGATTGAATCCAGGGATGCTCTACCTCTGAGCTACAACTCCAGCCCTATTTTATTTTTTAATTTTTAAACAGGGTCTTGCTAAGTTGCTGAGGGTCTGGCTAAGTTGTTGAGGCTGGCCTCAAATCTGTGATCCTCTTATCTCAGCCTCCCAAGTACAGGCATTCCAGGAATACACCACTACACCCACCTAAGAATTTGACTTCACTCATATTTTTCTTTCTCTTTCTGTATTTTTCTAATTTCCTAGAGTGTACATAAAAAGAAAGGAAATACCTCAATTTTAAAGCTTTACTATTACTGGAGAAATAAAGTGACAGAGGCTAAAACACACTTTGGAAACCTGTCATTTCTACCTCACAGTGGGAATTTGTTTGTTTTGCTTTTTTTTTTTTGGTGGCACTGGGGATTGAACCCAGGGCACTCTGTCTCTGAGCTACACTCCCAGCCCTTTTCATTTATTTTATTTTTTGCGGTACTGGGGATTGAACCCAGGGGCATTCTACCTCCGAGCTACACCCCCGGCCCTATTTTTTATCCTTTATTTTGAAACTGGGTCTCATGAAGTTGTGTGTGGGGGGGCTCACTAAGTAGCTGAGGCTGGCAGCGAACCCGGATGCTCTGGTCTTCGCCTCCCAAGTACTGGGATTACAAGCGTGCACCACCACGCCCAGCCAGCCCTTTTTATTTTTAAACAGGTTCTTGCTAAGTTACGGCATGCTAGCCTTGAACCTGCAATCCTCCTGTCTCAGGTACTGAGATTACAGATGCACGACACCACCACACTTGGCTTGGGTAACAGTTTTTTTTTCCCCCCTTTTTTAATTTGAAGTAATGTGAGAGGCTTTAGAAATACTGGAAAAATCTGCAAGTACAATGGGAAGGAATCAAATGTCATTATGTTCTTTAATTGGCTAGAAACTTCAACTGTGGACAGGACTCTTTTTGGAAGTGAGATGAGGTGGTAGATGCTCAGGACAGTTGACAAAGGAGAAATGCTCAGCCAGATATAACATACCCTCCCGCCCCAGACCCTTGACTAAAGTTCTCAGCTAGACTGGGGTTAATCACTACAAGATTTGGTGACTAACAGGCTGTTTTACAAGAAAGCGCCATGGTTCTCACGCCCATCTGCTTCCCTTACCCAAGGCTCCAGATTCTGGAAGCTTGTGCTCTGCAGCCATGAGCCAGAGAATCTAAGAGTAGGGAGGGAGTCTTGACTCTGCATGGCACCGCCGCTCTGGGCACTCACCCAGGGGAAGGAGGGGACTCTGAGCACTTGTTTCCTTGTCTCTTCATCTACCTGGTATTGGAAACACTGTAAGTTCCTGCTTCATGCAGCTTAAAATTTTTTAAATGGCAGGCGACATTTTTTTTTTGGTGCGTATGTGGTACTGGAGATTGAACCCAGGAACATTCTGCCTCAGAGCTACACCCCCAGACCTTTTTTAAAAAAAATTGTGTTTTTGAAACAGAGTCTCACTAGATTGTTGAGATTCTTGCTAAATTGCTGAGGCTGTCCTCAAACCTGTGATCCTCCTGTCTCAGCCTCCCAAGTACTGGGATTTCAGGTGTGTGCTACCATGCCTGGTGGTAGGCTACATTTTAAAGTAAATCTCTCACAAATACAGAACTGTTAATACATTATTATCTTACCACTTAAACCTAAAAGAATTACTGAGAACTGAAAATGCGTCATTCTTTTTTCTACAAAGAGGCTCCCTCCAGAAGGCAGAGTGGCAGTTTGAGGGCACATTACCAGGAACAGGAAGGAAGGGGTAGGGGTGCTTAGAAGTGAGAGACTCTCTGCATGTGATTTTATCTTTGTATTAAATGTTCTTATTCCCAAACTCCACAAATCAGATGCCCCAGGTGGTTCACTATGCCTGAAAACATCATAAATAATTGATTTGTTATTAATTGGTAATACTGCTTTTTCTTACTCAAGAAGCCACTTTGAGAGATATTTCTCTCTAATTATCATTAGGACTTTAACCCTCCATGATCTTACCATATTTTTGAAAAGGGAGCATGTGGGAATCTTTATGCAGAGCAGAGAAAACTGGAGATGATGGAGTTCACAAAAGAATTGTCCCCAGATTATAAAAGCAAACATACATGCAAACAAAAACTGGGGTAAAGGGCAAGATAGTGTAAGTGGCTATCTTATCTGATTCTGGGTTTGGGGGAGGAAAAAGCATTCCGTTCTTAGGTCATCTGAATAGGATGCTTATAGGAAAGCAAAAACAATTGAAATACCTGAAGGAGGAAAAGGAGGAGGAAGGGAGGAGGAAAGGAGGAGAAGGGGAAGGGGAGGAAGGTTTATGCATTCATCCTACAAGAGACTATTCCAGGCTTAGGAGAGGATAAAAACAAGCATATTTATTAAGTGCAATGTACTAAGTACTTCACATCAATTATTAAATTCTAACAACCAGCTCTGGATGAAGAAACTCTTATTATTCACATTTCACAGATGAGAAAACTGAGGCCAAGGGAGGTTAAGTTCCTTTGCAGGATCACATGGCTGGCAGGTGGCCGCTCTGGAATATGAACTCTCTGGTTAACCACTACCCTAAACTGCCTACATCTCTAAGAAAAAAGCCCTTGTCTGCCTTTCCTGTGTAATCCCAGTACTTGGGAGGCCGAGACAGGAGAATTGCAGGTTGGAGGCCAGCCTCAGCAACTTAGCGAGGATCTCAGCAACCTAGTGAGACCCTGTTTCAAAATAAAAAACATAAAAAGGGATGGGGGTGGAGCCAATGTGCTCATGTCATTTTTATTTAGACCCATTGATAGCTCCTCATTCTTCTTGAATCAAATCCAAACTCCGTAACACAGTGTGAAAGGCTCTTCATCACTTGGCCCCAGCCTGCCTCTCCATTCTCACTGCCCACTCTCGCCTTTGTTCCAATTGCTCAGAATGTTTTCCAGTCCCTCAAATATGCTGAACATTTTGTTTTGGAGGTTTTGCCCAATCTGTTCCCTCTGCCTAAAATATGCATCCCCTCCCTCTCCCTCACTTCCTCATCCTTCAAGTCTCAGCAAAACGTGCCTTCCTCAGGAAGCCCCCCATCCTCCATAACACGCTTGTGGAGCTGCCCTGTGAGCCCTTGAAACATGTGAGTCTGAACTGAGATGTGTGATGCACACCAGTGTGCAAAGATAAAGTGCAAGAAAAGAACTGTGAAATAGATCAATAACAAATTTTTATATTAGTTTCATGTTAAAATGAGAATATTTTGGATATATTGGGTTAAATAAAATATTAAAATTTAATTCATCTGATTCTTTTTACCTTTTTTTTTTTTTGTACTGGAGACTGAAGGGGCATCCTATCTCTGAGCTACAACCCCAAACCCTTTTATTTTTCTTTTGAAATACGGTCTTGCTAACTTGCTGAGGCTGGCCTTGAACCTGAGATCCTCCTGTTTCAGCCTCCCAAGTACTAGCATTACAGGCATGTGCCACCGCGCCCAGCTTCTTTTTACTTTTCAAAGTATGGCTACCAGAAATATTTTGATTATTTGTATTCTATTTC
Organism: Glis glis; assembly: GCA_004027185.1. Taxonomy (NCBI): domain Eukaryota; kingdom Metazoa; phylum Chordata; class Mammalia; order Rodentia; family Gliridae; genus Glis; species Glis glis. Next base: position 6,572 of record PVJS01053531.1, on the reverse strand, counting down.
TATTGGACAGTGCTGGTCTAGAGCATTCTGCATGTCCCTTGGTAAACTACGTAATAGTTTTATTTGTTTACTATCTGACTTTTTAAAAAAACATACTGTAAGATCTAAGAGGGAGGAAGGACCATGCTTGTCTTATTTCCTGTTACCTCAGTGCTGAGGACAGCACCTGGCACAGTGTGGCTAAATTGAGTTGTTGAAATAATGAAGACTAATTAAGGGTAGGGATTGGTTGGAAAAAGGGAAATGGCAAAATGCTATCTCCTTTAGCACAAATGGGAATGTGTCCTTTGATCTTAATGTTAAGAAAAAGTGAGATAGTAGTTTTGAATTTGGCATGAGAGAATTTGAAAACAAATCACCAGAAGTTTTTGAGATCTATCACAGTAAATTACGATTTTTGAAGTCTAAAATACAATATGACTTGATCTGTAGGGCCAATAAACCCCAATTAAAATCCTAGCAAGCTATTTTGTATATATCAACAAAGTGATTCTACAATTTATGGAAAGGCAAGGTGCCTAGAATAACCAAGACAATACAGAACAAAGTTGGAGGACACACTGCCTGATTTCAAGACTTGTAATAAAGCTGCAGTAATTAAGACAGTGAAGAATTGGTGAAAGAACAGACATACAGATTAATGGAAGAGACTAGAGAGCCCAGAAATATACCCACATGAGTTTGGCAAACTGATCTTTTTTTAAAAGGAGCAAAGACAATTCAATGGAGAAGGGATAGTCTTTTTAGCAAATAGAACTGCAAAAATTGGATGTCCATACACCAAAAATAAAGCCTGAATGTAGATTTTACACCTTGTCTGTCTGCATTCAAAAATAGAGCCCGAGCATAGATCTTACACACACACACACACACACACACACACACACACACACACACACACTCACCTTGACCTCAAGTTGATCACAGGCTTGCCAGGCATGGAGGTACGTGCTTGTAATTCCAGTACTTGGGAGGATGAGACAGGAAGATTGCAGTTTTGAGTTCAGTACAAGGTAACTTAGTGAAACCCCATTTCAAATTTTAAAAAGGGGCTGGGCGTGGTGGCGCACGCTTGTAATCACAGTACTTTGGGAGGCGGAGACCAGAGGATCTGGGTTCGCGGCCAGCCTCAGCTCTTTCTCTCTCTCTCTCTCTCTCTCTCTCTCTGTCTCTCTACTTAGTGAGGCCCTCCGCAACTTCGTGAGACCTGGTTTCAAAATAAAGTATAAAAAATAGGGCCAGGAGTGTGGCACGGAGTTAGAACACCCCTGGGTTCAATCCCCGGTACCGCAAAAAAAAAAAAAGAAAAAATTTTAAAAGGGCTGGAGGTGTAGCTCAGAGATAGAAAATCCCTGGGTGTACTACACACACACACACAAATTGATCATAGGCTTAAATATAAAACACAAAACTATAGAATTCCTAGAAGAAAATATGGGAGAAAAATCTAAGTGATCTTTCATTTGGTGATAAATTCTTTGGCACAGCACCAAAAGTATATATAATCCATTAAAATTTTTTGAAGCTTGGGTGTGGTGGCGCACGCTTGTAATCCCAGTACTTTGGGAGGTGGAGACCGGAGAATCCAGGTTCGCGGCCAGCCTCAGCTCTCTCTCTCCCTGTCTCTCTCTCTCTCTCTCTACCTAGTGAGGCCCTCTGCAACTTTGTGAGACCCAGTTTCAAAATAAAGTATAAAAAATAGGGCTGGGGGTGTAGTGCGGAGGTAGAACGCCCCTGGATTCAATCCCCGGTACCACGCAAAAAAAAATTTGAATGTTGCATTTTATTGAAATTTTAAAATTCTCCGTGAAGGACACTATTAAGATGAAAATACAAACCACAGACTGAATTGCAAAACACATATCTGATAAAGCACCAACATATACCAAAAACTCTTAGAACAATCAGAAACTAACCCAAATGACAAATGACATCTCAATAAAGAAGTCAGATGGCAAACAGTTTAAAAAAGATATTTTATATCATTTGCAATTTTTTTTTCTTGCGGTACTGGGGATTGAACCCAAGGGCATTCTACCTCCAAGCTATACCCCCAGTCCTATTTTTTATTCTTTATTTTGAAACAGGGTCTCACTAAGTTGCGGAGGCCTCACTAAGTAGCTGAGGCTGGCCGCAAACCCGGATCCTCTGGTCTCAGCCTCCCAAGTACTGGGATTACAAGCGTGTGCCACCATGCCTGGCTTCATTTGCAAATTTTTAAGAAATCCAGGAGAACAGGGAGTCTGAGGATGGACTGCAGACTGTGACTACCAACTATTCTAGCTTGTTCCCATGGGGGTCAATTTTTGAGGCAAAGAATCTGAAGCCACTACATATGTATTCTGGAATTAGGCAACTGAATAAATGGTAAATTTATTTATTGGTGTGGGACAAATTTCTCGTTGTTGGAGCGAGAGGTTACAGAAAAGCAAGGAGGAAAGTCTAGAATGTTCCCTGTAGAAATGGATTAGAGTTAGAGGAATCAGTATGACTCATGCTTAGCTCGAAACGGGGACATACGTACAAATGTAGTCATGCACTGCAGAATGCAGCAGACCACATGCATGATGGCAGCCCCATAATATTCTATCACCTATTGACATCGTATCCCTCTTGGTTTAAGTACAATCTATGATGTCTGCGCAATAATGGAAGTACCTAATGGCATATTTCTCAGAACATGTCTCCACTGTTGAGTGACACATAACTGTACTTAAGATATGTGTCTATGCACAAGTTAATATATGCACATATACTTTTCACTCTGTCAGCTGAAAGGGCTTGCTGGTAGCACCAAGCACATGTAGCACTCAGATCTTGGTTTTTAATACCAGTCGGTGATGGACACTATTAAGGAACTATTAGCAGAAGGAACCAAGGATTCTTTGGCAAAATGGCTGATTATAAAACTGGAGCAGGAAATATACAGACATTTAGTTGTGCCAGAAGACAATTCCAAAAACAAAACAAAATGCAATGTTGGGGTATGTCAAAGGAACTCAGGAGCCAGCTGAAAGAGCTCCCAGGGGCCAAAAGTAGAACAATTTGAGCAATGAAATAAATATGGTTGTATTGGTTTATAACCCAAAGTATAAAATAAATATCCATGAGTGCCCAGTGATACAAATATATAATCAAAAAAGTTAATAAACATGGGAGAAGAGACAAATCTCCCATGCAGAGGGGTCCCACACGATTTATGTAGCTAATTCTGCTATTGAGGAGCTGAGCACAGCTCCCCACTCCTTAGAGTGGGCTGTGCACAGTGACTTCTTTCCATAGACTTCAGCGTGGGAAAGGGGCAGGGGTGGCAGACAGTGACTTTACAGTGGAGAAACTTGGCAAACACTGATTTAACTAGATTCTTGATATGATGTAATAAAAAGGTAGACCTCTGTGATCTCCCCCCCAAAATAATCCATAATCTGGGTCTAATTTTGAGAAAAACATCAGAAAAATCCCAAATGAGGGACAGTCTACAAAATACCTGGCAAGTATCCCTTAACACTGCCAAAGTCAACAAAGAAAGTCTGAGAAACCCTAACAGCCAAAAGCTGCCTAAGGAGACATGACAACTTGGTGTAATGGGATATCCTGGATGGGAACAGAAAAAGGACATTAAAAATGAATGAAATCTGAATTCAATACGGACTTTAGTTAATGATCATGTATCAATATTGATTCATTTAAAAATGCTGCAAGGAAAAACCTCCCAACCTAAAATTCCCTGTCCAGTAAAAGTACTCTTTAGAAATGAAGATAAAGTAAAGAGATTCTCAGATGAAGGAAGGGTTAGGAGAATGTGTAGCCAGAGTACACCTGCTCTACCAGGATTCCTAAAGGAAGTTCTTCAGACAGAAGGGAAATGATAACAGAGGGAAACAAAGCGCCAGGAACGAAGGAAGAACAATAGCAATGTAACCAAAAATAATTCCAGAAACGGGATGGGGTGGTATGAAAACTAACTCTCACAAGATAGAGATAGCTGTTTTTTTAATTGCATAGGAAATTCATTTTCCAATATGTTTAAGATATATTACCTACTTTTAAAGTCTTTTTTAAAAACCTAATTGACAAAGATAGTATATGTTAATGATACATACAGTGTGAACATATAGAATAAGTTTTCTATATGTATTTTATATGTTAAATACACAAACATACAGAGCTCTGGGTGGTGGCATTTATGGGGACTTAAAATACTTTTATGTTTCCAAATATTCAACATCAGTAGTATTCTATTTATGATCAGGAAACGATACCATTTTAGTTAAAAATCTACTGTCTTGCCAGACTTCATTTTAGACTGTTGGAAGGAATACTTCATTTAGGCACACATTGTAAACTTCAGTGACTCATCTCAATGTAAATTTGGCTCACAAAATTTACAATGAATTAAAATCAAGTAGATTAAAAGAAGAATTCCTGTTATATTCTAGGAAAAATGGGATTGTTTATGTCATACATTGTTTCGGCATCACATCCAAGTAGCTCAAAAGACTTAACGAGATCAAATCTTGCTCATCTCTACATCATACATGTTCAGAAGACAGTGAAAAAGAAATTATGATTCTGATTGTATGGAATGCATGGGATTTCTAAAGCACAAAGCTTATTGCAATCAAAGCTATTGCAAAACGTGATGTTAACATCATTCTCCTAAGTGCTTCTGTCCAATTCCTTCATAAGCAGGGGCTGAAGACTAACCCCAAATGAGACGTTGATTGCATTCTGCTGTTCTGAGTACACGGGGTGAAGGGGACTGGGTTTTTAGTAGTCAGCATCTCTGCAGAGGAGCAGTGAACAGCAGTCATGAGTCATTCCCCTTCCTCTGAGCACAGACATCCGTATCTTCAGAGCAGAATCCACAGGTATCTCCCCCATACTGGCTCAGAGTTGGGATGGGGTGACTCACACTAGACCAGCCAGAGTCCTTTCCCAAGGGGACTGTTGGTGACCGTGTCTAGGCTTATGGAGAAGAGAACCCTTGGTTCCTGTTAGCCCCAGGCCAGCTCCACATCTGCTCATCATGAGGGTGGAGGTGTGAGTCCCCAACTTACTTGCTTTAGAGATGGCTTGACAGCATTTCTTCCACCTGTAACTTTAAAATCTGGAGTCACACAGTGACTCAGTAACTCTTGCATTCTTGTGAAAAGGGAGAACCTTGGGAGATGAATCATGAAAAATTCTTTTCTCAGAAGTTCCAAGTGGCAAGTGATGTGGCTCTTACTATGTTTGTTTGGGTATTTTGGAACTTAAACTCCAATCTCTCCTAGTACTACATTCTGACAGAATTATCCTCTTACCTGTCTCTCTACGTCACTAGGGTATTTGCTCTTTTAAGTCTAGAATTTCTTCTATTCGAATTTGTATGTCCACAGCCAAAGTAAAGAGCCTGCAGGGTATATAGTAGCCACTTACTAAAAGTTAGTTGGTTTTAAATGGATTGAATAAATACGATCATTTTCCCTACTATTATAACATTACCTCACTCCTTCAAACTTCATTAATTAGAAACTTGTGACTAGGCTAGAAAAATTAATTTATTTAAGAGAAAAGGGGTTATTAACCCATTTAGTAGTGTAAGAAACTGTAAAGAGAATGATTAAACTAATTAAGAAAATAAATTGTTTCAAGCAGGCCATAGCCATTTAAAATCACCGATTCATATAGAAATAATTTGTGGGCTAAGTTACAAATAATATCCCTTTACCTATTCATTAAATTAGGTCCCTGAGGATGTGTATTAAGTAACGCTTTGATAGCCTGGTTCATTTGCTACTTGTACTTGAAATATTCCATAAATCAACCTTTATTAATTCAAAAGGTGACACCTGCGGTTATACACAGTTTACTTACAAATAGAAATTCTCTTACAAAAAAAGAGAAATTCTCTTACAATATACAAAAGATAACAGAGAGGTTGAAACAAACAATAAAATTCTTGCTGATTTGTGTTTCATTATTTCGTTTATTTCAGACACATTTTGCTTTATTTATGCGCCAGGCAAATGCTACTGGGTTCAAATCCCCAATCTCTATCTTATTATCATTCTTTTGTCTAACTTTGCTATCAGGAGCTATTGCTTGGACATAGGTACAGTCTAGCAGGCTAATCATACCTCATTTTTGGACACCGACTAGTGCAGTGGCTTTCAAACTAGGTCCCCAAACCCACTCTAACCTCAGCCTTCCCTTTCTTACTTGATGGCAATTGTATCCCTCTATGTGTTCAGGCCCAAACCCCCAAACCATCCTTGAAGCCTCTCTCTCTAACCTCATATTTCATCCATCAGAAAATCCTATGGACTCTATCTTCCAAATCCACCCCAAATACAACCCTCCACCACCTCCACCGCCACCAACCCTATTCATTGCTGGGCCCTTTACCCAGTGCCATGAAAGGGCCTGGTGGACTGGCAGAAGCCTGCTCTGTAGTACCGGGCCTCTCCCACGTGGCAGTAATTCAGCATATTAATGGCAAAGATGGCGCTGGCGAATTCCTCAGGGGGAAGTGACCTAAGGAGGGCTGTGATTGGTTCCGTACTCATAGACAACAGGTGCCTTTACCT
>PVJS01053530.1:0-13260 GCA_004027185.1 Glis glis | reverse complement strand
CACAGCCAAGTGCTAGGGGTATAAGGATAAGTTGAATGCAGGTCTAGTATATTGGGATCTTCCAGCCCGTGGGGAGAGGATGGTTTTAAACAGGATTTTTTTTTTTTTTGTGGTACCGGGGATTGAACCCAAGGGCGGTCTACCTCCGCGCTACACCCCCGGCCCTATTTTTTATACTTTATTTTGAAACCGGGTCTCACGAAGTTGTGGAGGGCCTCACGAAGTAGAGAGAGAGAGAGAGAGAGAGAGAGAGAGACAGGGAGAGAGAGAGAGCTGAGGCTGGCCGCAAACCCGGATCCTCCAGTCTCCGCCTCCCAAAGTACTGGGATTACAAGCGTGTGCCACCACGCCCGGCTAAACAGGCTTTTAATATAGCATGATAACTAGTATGTACAAGGTAATATGGGAACACAGAAATAGTTTATTCTAGGAAATGAAGATGTGGATAGACATGTTCCATAAAAATGTGCCACCATATATTCTTAGGTAAACCACTTTGCATCTCTGGATTTTGATTCTCCAGATCTGAACCCAGATTATCTGTGGAAAAAAAGTCAAAATTTCTAGCAGAAAAATTACACAAAAGTGTTTCTTTTTTTCTTTCTTTTTAAAAATTTCTTTTAATTTTGTTACAGGGTCTTGCTAAATTGCCCAGGCTGGCCTTGCTGCCTTAGCCTCTTAGGTAGCTGGGATTAGGTAACAGTTTTTTTTTTTTTTTTAATAAAAAAGATTCTCTTGCAAACATATTTACCACATGGTTCATTTAAATAGTAAGCACTCCACTGCTTTTGAGATTGATGAATTTATAAAAATTTGATATACACAGATTTTTCCGGATCATATCCACAGTATGAAGTGAGGGAATGGTTAATTGAGTGGTCTCAGGATGGAGGATTGCATCATGGTTTTTTTTCCCTTGGTTTATGCGTGTGTGTTTCATGGCACTTCCACTGTGTGTGTATTTCTAAATCTTGTGAGTGAGACCTTCTGCATGTTCACTGGGTACCATTGTCATTTTTTTGTTTTAGCTTCCTATATAGATGCAGTTAGGTACCAGAAGGCTATAATATTTCTTTATAGAGAGAAAAGGATAATCTAGAAGGCTTTCCTGTTCTGTAGATACTGCTTCAATACAGAAGAAAGAGGTGGCTTAGAATAGGGCAAGTGACCTATGGAGAGAATAAAGTGAGCAGATACCACAGGTTCCTAAACTCCACGGATGCTTATGTATGTAGCATGACTAAGAATAGGAGGAAGTGTTTGTGTCTTGTCAGTAGGCATTTCTGAAGTTTTAACCAGTTCATAGAGTTATAAAATAAGCTGGGCGTGGTGGCACATGTTTGTAATCCCAGTACTTGGGAAGCTGAGACAGGAGGATCACAGGTTCACGGCCAGCCTCAGCTACTTAGTGAGGCCCTCCACAACTTAGTGAGACCCTGTTTCAAAATAAAGAATGAAAAATAGGGCTGGGGGTGTAGCTCAGAGGTAGAATGCTCCTGGGTTCAATCTCCAGTACTGCAAAAAAAAAAAAAGAAAGTTATAAAATAGATTAAGAGTATGTTCAGCACCCTGTCCTTTTCTTCTCCTCTTCAGCAGCAAGAAAGAATGTGAAGACATAGGATTGAGAGTCAAAAGACCTAGAATTTGCCGGGCGTGGTGGCGCACGCTTGTAATCCCAGTACTTTGGGAGGCGGAGACCGGAGGATCTGGGTTCACGGCCAACCTCAGCGCGCATGCGCGCACGATTGATCGATCTATCTCTCTCTCTCCTCTCTCCTTTCTCTCTCTCTGTCTCTCTTTCTCTCTCTCTACCTAGCGAGGCCCTCCGCAACTTCGTGAGACCCGGTTTCAAAAATAAAGAATAAAAAAAATAGGGCCAGGGGCGTAGCGCGGAGGTAGAACTCCCCTGCGTTCAATCCCCAGTACCGCAAAAAAAAAAAAAAAAGACCTAGAATTTGGGTGATTGCTTTGCCTATATTATTATCCAAGTTTTGTGTGCCTTTGTCCACCCAGCTTTTTTGAGCTTTCTGTTTTCAGAGGTGCAATGTAGGAATGGTTTAATTTGCTGATCATAAGAGCTCTTCTGAATTGTCCCAAACAATATATTTGTTTTCTGAAAACTTGAACTCTCGTAAACAGTATAATGGTAGAGTTGGAGAACCAAAACAATATCATCATCATCATCATCATCATCATCATCATTTTGATTTACTGGGGATTGAATCCAGGGGCATTCTACCTCCAAACTACACCCCCAGCCCTATTTTTTATTCTTTATTTTGAAACAGGGTCTCACTAAGTTGCAGAGGGCCTCACTCAGTAGCTGAGGCTGGCCGTGAACCTGCAATCCTCCTGTTTCAGCCTCCCAAGTACTGGGATTACAAGCGTGCACCACCACGCCCAGCTCTGACTATAACTTTTATCTTAGTATCCCCAGCATTTGGTAGGAAAAAGAAAGTTTCAGAAATTACTCATTGAACCAGTGAGTCACTCATGAAAAATATCAACAATGAGCAAAAGAAACTCTTCAGTTCCCTATAAACAAACAACAACTACATTAAGTGAAGTGACTAGTCAACGGCAGGTGGTGTATATGAAAATCTTTTTATAAACTATAACGTGCTATAATAGTATTAATTATTGATACTAGATTAGAATTTCCTGTACTTTCCCTTACATGAAGCTGGTATGTACCTGCTCTGCCTTTCTCTAGTTCACCCTTCTCTGGTGTGCATAAACACTCCATATTTGCTTGCTTCTTCTGGAGAATAGCTGTTCTCTGTGCTTCTCTCTCCCCCAGTGCACTGAGATGTCTTTGTTTACTTGAACCTTTGTCAAGTGTTAGTGTCAGTTTTATTATTCTTGTCTAGCCCCATTCTTTCATTCTAGTCCTCCCAAGTACAACTATAATCCTCTTCCAGGATTGTCTATTATCTATTTTATCTGTTTCTCTGTTTAAGGGGCCTGATAACTTCATGCAATAACTTCAGTCTGCTTTAATTAATTAATTAATTAATTAATCTATTTATTTATTTATTTATTTATTTTTTGTGGTACTGGGGATTGAACCCAGGGGCATTGTACCTCCAAGCTATACCCCCAGCCCTATTTTTTATTCTTTATTTTGAAACAGGGTCTCACTAAGTTGTGGAGGGCCTCACTAAGTAGTTGAGGCTGTCCGTGAACCTGGATCCTCAGGTTTCAGCCTCCCAAGTATTGGGATTACAAGCGTGCGCCACCACGCCCGACTTATTTATTTATTATAAATGTCACATGTTTATTAGTTCAAGAGGAAATTAGGTTGACTTTTTTGTTTGTGTGTGGTACTGGGGGTGGAACCCAGGGGCATTCTACATCCAAACCCTTTTTTACTTTTTCTTTTTTAATGTTGAAACAGTGTCTCAATAGGTTGCTGAGAGTCTTATTAAGTTGACTGCGAACCTGTGATCCTCCTGTCTCAGCCTCCCAAATACTGGGATTATAGGTGTGTGTTCTACCATGCCCAGCTTCCGTATTCCTAATTTTGGGGGGGGGTACTGGGGATTGAACCCAGGGACATTTTACCTCCAGGTTACAACCCCAGCCCTATTTTTTATTCTTTATTTTGAAACAGGGTCTCACTAAGTTGCGGAGGGCCTCACTAAGTAGCTGTGGCTGGCCGCAAACCTGTGATCCTCCAGTCTCAGCCTCCCAAGTACTGGGATTACAAGTGTGCACCACCACACCTGGCTTCATATTCCTAATTTTTTAAATAAAAATTGAGGATTCAAGAGTTGAATTGCCCATGCTGACACAAAAAGTTAGCTGGGTTCAATCCCCAGTGCCAAAAAAAAAAAAAAAAAAGGAATATGAGCCAAATATTCTATCTTCAGAGGTTCTTATAAATCAAATGGTATCTAGAAATTGAGTGATTTCTAAAGGTTAGATTGTTCAGAGAAGGAAGAACACTCGGTGGATTGGAGAAATCAGAAAATATTTCACAGAAGGGGTAGATCTGAGCTGGGCTTTAAAGGATGAGTGGGATTTAGATTGGTGAGAAAGGAGAGAGGCATTTCAGTTCAGAGGAAGATAAAGAGCAAAAACCGGGTGGCTGAGACTGGAGGATCCGGGTTTGCGGCCAGCCTCAGGTGCTTAGTGAGGCCCTCCACAACTTAGTGAGACCCTGTTTCAAATAAAGAATAAAAAATAGGGCTAGGGGTGTAGCTCGGAGGTAGAATGCCCCTGGGTTCAATCCCCAGTACCGCAAAAAAAAAAAAAAACAACAAACCTAACAGAAATGAGTAAGAAATGTATAGAGCATATCTAGGCTAGTTGGTATCAAGGTTTCAGGCAGAGAAAAGAGGGAGAGAAATTTGGACAAGTGAAGTGAGTGAAATGATCATAATATGTAATGCATTATCATGTTAAGGTAGGCACTGTTTTTTGTTTGTTTGTGGTACTGGGGCTTGAACCCAGGGGAATTCTACCTCTGAGCTATACCCCTAGCCCTATTTTATTTTTTGTTTTGAAACAGTCTCATTAGGTTGCTGAGAGTCTTGCTAAGTTGCCGAGGCTGTCCTTAAAACTGCAATCCTCCTGTCTCAGCCTCCCAAGTACTGGGATTATAGGCATGCACCACTATGGATGGATGGCACTGTTTTAAATAGATGCATTAGCTAGCTGGGGGTGATGGTGCATGCCTGTAATCCCAGTACTTGGGAGGCTGAGACAGGAGAATTGCAGATTTGAGAACAGCCTCAGCAAGTAGTGAGACTCTCATCAACCTACTGAGACCCTGTTTCAAAATAAAAAATAGGGCTGGGGGTATAGTTTAGAGGTAGAATGCACCTGGGTTCCATGCCCAGTACCACAAAGTAGATGTATTAACTCACATATGAGATTATGAAGATTACTATTATTAACCTAATTTTACAAATGAGGATACTAAGTGTCACAGGATTTGAACTGGGGGTCTAGCTCTTGCATCCGTTCTCCTGTCATGCTCTATAACCACTAGATAACAATGTTCCAGAGTTCTCCTTGCCTTAACACCTTGGTGTTTCTTTTCCTCAGTGACACAGACACATGTTTGACCTTGGACAGTTTCTTACTCCTTCTGAACTTCAGGTTCTTCATCTATAGTAAGCAGATAAAATAGATCTCTTATTAGAATAAGTGGAAGCCGGGCGTGGTGGCACACGCTTGTAATCCTAGTACTTAGGAGACTGAGACAGGAGGATTGCAGGTTCGAGGCCAGCCTCAGCTACTTAGTGAGGCCATCTGCAACTTAGTGAGACCCTGTTTCAAAATAAAGAATAAAAAATAGGGCTGGGGGTGTAGCCCGGAGGTAGAATGCCCCTGAGTTCAATCCCCAGTTCTGAAAAAAAAAATAAGTGGAAATAAACTTCAAAACTGTCTAACATCATGATGGGTATATGAGAGATGTTCAATAAATATTTCACAATGACAAGCAGAGTTTCATACCACAATTAAGACAGTAGCTTACTACATGAGTATTTATTTATAGGAGCCTTCAAGTCTAGTAACATAATTTGTAGACAGGTTTCTATGATACTAAAAATAATTTTGAAAATAGAACAAACCCATATGAATATTCCTTCATGTTTGTTGGAGTAGCTTGTTGCACATAGTTTAGAAATCACCAGTTACAGCCGGGCGTGGTGGCACATGCTTGTAATCCCAGTACTTGGGAGGCTGAGACAGGAGGATTGCAAGTTCTCAGCCAGCCTCAGCTACTTAGTGAGGCCCTCTGCAACTTAGTGAGACCCTGTCTCAAAATGAAAAAATAAAATAGTTCTGGGGGTGTAGCTCAGAGATAGAATGCCCCTGGGTTCAATCCCCAGTACTGAAAAAGAATTATTCTTTAAAATAAAGAATGGGGTGTAGCTCAGAGGTAGAATGCCCCTGGGTTCAATTCCCAGTACCGCAAAACAAAAACAAAAAAAGAAGTCACCAATTACCATTGTTTTGAAACAGTCACCAGGGAAGATGTACATAAGCTGGATTATTTGTGAAAATTTTATACACTGAGCACTTTTCAAATCTGTGCTTCATTTAATCTAGATAGTAGTATCTGTGGTGCAGTAATATTATTCTCATTTTACTTAATGAAAGAAATAAAACCTAAGGAGGGTAAGAGGATTACCCAAACTCAAATAGCCAGGAAGTCTTTGACTCTGATGCTGTGTGTATTTCTATAGGCAGCCTGGACTGTCTTGGGTCCCACAAGCTAGGGATTTAGCTAATCTGTTTGGAAACTTGTATTAAGTGGGCAAAAATATCAATTCTTCAAGCCATTTTATAGACTTTTTTGTTTTCCAAGGGCATGTAGCTTAATGTTTTTTGTTTGTTGCTGGCTAGGAATTCTTTTACAGAAACTGCTAGATTCTGACACAAAAAGCTAGTAAACAGTGCTATGAAAAGGTGGTGGATAGGAAGGTTGAGACCAGTTTAATTCAGGCCAAAGAGGTTGCTATTACTTTTCTCTGAATCTCAATTTCCTCACCCTTAAAAGTGGTATAATAGCACCTGCCCTACTTTCTTCATGAGATAATGTCTGTGGAAGGACTTTGCATTCTGTAATGTATACAACCAGATTTCAGTATAGCTGAAAGTGTAGCAGGGCGTGGTGGCTCATGCCTGTAAGCTTAGTACTTAGGAGGCTGAGATAGGAGGATCTCAGGTTTGAGGCCAGTCTCAGCATCTTAGCAAGACCCTGTTTCTAAAAAATAAAAATAGGCTGGGCATGGTGGCACACACTTGTAATCCCAGTATTTGGGAGGCGGAGACCGGAGGATCTGGTTCGCCGCCAGCCTCAGCTACTTAGTGAGGCCCTCCGCATCTTCGTGAGACCTGGTTTCAAAATAAAGTATAAAAAATAGGGCCGGGGGTGTAGCTCGGAGGTAAAACGCCCCTGGGTTCAATCCCCGGTACTGCAAAAAACAGGGCTGGATGATTGTTATGTGTGGTTTAGAGATAGAATGCCCCTGGGTTCAATCTGCAGTATCAAAAAACAAAACAAAACAAAACACAAAAAACAAAACAAAAACCAAATCTAGCAAAAGGTGGGATTGAAAGTAGGTATAAGGAAGCATTACCCATTTAATTTCCTTTTAAGTATGGTCAAGTAAGTTTTTCTAATTATTAGAGTAAGAATTGGGGGGAGAAATAGTTTTTTTCTTAATTCCAAGGCTGTGAATTTTGTTTTCTGTGCTGTCTCTCCCCAGGTGCCTCTTATTATCTTTCCATGGCTGTATGTCTTATGACCTGGGACCCATTGCAGAGGTGAACATTTTCTGAAACAAAATTGGGACATGCAGTCTTATTTTCTGGACTAGGAAATAGTCTGGAAGAATTTTATTTTATTTCATTTTTTTTTTTGTGGTACTGGGGATTGAACCCAGGGGCATTCTACCTCCAGCTACACCCCCAGCCCTATTTTTTATTCTTTAATTTGAAACAGGGTCTCACTAAGTTGCGGAGGGCCTCACTAAGTAGCTGAGGCTGGCCGCGAACCTGGATCCTCCGGTCTCAGCCTCCCAAGTACTGGGATTACAAGCTTGGGCCACCACGCCTGGCTTGCAAGAATTTTAGATGCTGAGATTTGGAGGAAATATTGGTGATTGGAGATGATGAGACTGAAAATTTGAAATCAGCAGACTCTTGGGAAATATAAGGATTGCTGTTGGCATGCCTATTTCCTAGCCCTTAGTTTTCAGTAGGTTGAGTTAATCTTAGTCAACTGTGGGTTGTTAATGATCACTGGCAATCTTTTTCAGGTTTTTGCATTTTCATAGAAAAAGCTGGGAAGTAGAAAAACTTCTCTAAATCATGAATAGTAGAATTTCAGCACTAATATTATGGGAAAATGAGAACCATTCTTTTTTTGTTTTGTTTTTGTTTTTGGTATTGGGATTAAACCCAGGGGCATTCTATCTCTGAGCCACCCCCTGCCCCCCTTTGGTGGTACTGGGGATTGAACCCAGGGGCATTCTACCTCTCTGCTACACCCCCAGCTCTTTTTAATTTTTTATTTTGAAACAGGGTCTCGCTAAGTTGCTGAGGCTGGCCTCCAACCTGCTATCCTCCTGTACTGGGCCTCCCAAGTATTGGGTTTACAGGTGTGTGCTACCACACCCGCTAAGAACCATTCTTTATTGCTGCCTACCTACACGAAAAAAGTCTTCTCTTTGAAAGAATAAACTACCAGTTGACTTGGCAAAGTTGGATGAGACTGATTTTCCTGCAGCCTCCAGATGATGTATGCAGTCAGTTTTGGTTGAAAAAATACATTCAGCTTATGACCCTGAAAGGAAATTGTAGCATTTGTGATTCTGTAATAAGTTTATATATTTAAGTTAAACTTTATAATTTGTTATGTATGTTGATTTTATGTCTCTTAACCTTGTGATAAATTGGTATAATTTCCTGCTTAGATTAGGAAATCAAGGCTCAGAGACATTGTGATTTGCTTAAAGTTGCAACACTGAAATAGGTGGAGCTCCATCTAAAATCAAGACTCTTTACTCTGTACCCCTTTGCGCTGTGCAGCTGAACTCCTTTCAGAGCTCTGCATTAGTCAATTGATGCTTTTGCATAGAATCACCAAGGATGGATAAAAAATTGCTTAAACTGGAAAGAGCCTGTATGGTTTGTGACAGGTGTTGCGTAGGTTGGTTGAAAAATAACTTAAAGATTGTCTCCTTTCCCCGTGTGCTTTTGTTAATGCTTATAATACTTTTATGACTTAGAAGTCCTTCTGGTGCCTCTGGTATATTTCAGATTGATTTTAGGTTGTCAGAAAAGGGGATTTTCTCTCCAGAACGCAATTCCTTTAAAGTTTCTTAATTTTCTTTGTACCTCAAAATTTATTTCTTAGCCAGAGCTCAGGATGGCATCAGACTTAAGTTCCTACTAAAAAGATTGTTTTTTGCTGATCTATTTTTTTTACCTTCTCTCTTTTTTTTTACCTTCTCTCTCTTTTTTTTTCTTCACATAGTCCCTTTCTACATCCTCTTCTCCAATTAATTCCAGCTGTAGTTATATGGAAGGTTCTGGCAGTCAAAGGTGAGTTTTGGGGTAAGGAAAGGATTTCTGAAGTTCCTGCTCCTTCTGACTCCTAGTGTTCCCTGAAAATCTTGGGTGCTCTCTGCTCTGATGGTGCCTTCTAAGATACTGTACTTTCAGACCCATTAGGAGCAAAGATCTTGGCAGTTGCTTTGAGGGAAGAAAAATTTCTTAGAGGTTTTTCAGTGGGTTGATTTTTTTCTCCCCCTATAGTTAAATCTTAGAAACAAGCACATAGAGATTAGCTTTTTGTTTGTATGTATGTATGTATTTATTGGTACTGGGAATTGAACCCAGAGGCATTCTCCCTCTAAGCTACACTCCCAGCCCAATTTTATTTCTTATTTGGAAATGGGATCTCAATAGGTTGCAGAGGGCCTCACTAAATTGCTGAGGCTGGCTTTGAACTTGCAATCCTCTTGTCTTAGCCTCCCAAGTCCTGGGATTACAAGTGCGTGCCACCACACCCTTCTGTTTTTTTTAATTGATTTTATTTTTAAACATGCTTTTATTGGTGCATTGTAGTCTCACATCACAATGAATATCAGTTTGATATTAACATACATGCACACAGCTCTTAGTGTCCCCCCCCCCGCCTTCCCCTCTCACATGGAGTACTGAGAATGATGTTGGTATATTCTCATATGTACACACTGTTTATGATAGTAATTCCATTGATTCACTTCTTTCTTGCCCTTCCCCTTCCCTTAGACCACTTCCCTTGTTCTACTGAGGGTTCTCCACTATCGTCTGGAGATCGAAGATTGTGTCCCCACTACTCCCTGGGTTGTGCATATTAATGAAAACATATGACCTTTCTCTTTTTGTGATTGGCTAATCTTACTTAACATAATGTTCTCCAGATCCTTCCATTTTCTTGTAAATGATGTTATTTTGTTCTTCTATATTGCTGAGTAGAATTCCATTGTGTGTATTTCCCATAATTTTGTAATCCATTCATCTGTTGATGGACACCTAGGTTGGTTCCATAATTTAGCCACTGTGAATTGTGCTACTATGAACATGGGTATGCATATATTACTGTAGTTTTCTAGTTTCAGTCTGTTTGGTATGATACCCAGTAGTGGTCTAGCCAGATCATATGGTGGATCCATTCCTGAGGAATCTCCACACTGGTCTCTATAGTGGTTGAACTAGTTTGCAATCCCACCAACAATATAGAAGAGTCCCTATTTCCTCACATCCTCGCCAACATTTGCTATTGTTTGACTTCATAATGATTGCCATTCTAAATGGGGTTAGATGAAATCTTAGAGTAGTTTTGATTTGCATCTCCCTGATTGCTAATGATGTTGAACATTTTTTCATGTATCTATTGGCTATTTGTATCTCTTTCGTGAAGTGTCTATTCATTTCAGTTGCCCACTTCTTGATCGGATTATTTGTTTTTTTAGTGTAAAGTCTTTTTAAGTTCTTTGTATATCCTAGATATTAGAACTCTGTCAGGGATAGCTTGCAAAGATCTTCTCCCATTCCATAGGCTTTCTCTCTAGACTCTTGATGGTTTCCTTTGATGAGCAGAAGCTTTGTAGTTTAATGCTATCCCACCTATTAATTCTTGTTTTAATTTCCTGTGCTTTGGAGGTCTTGTTGAGGAAGTTTTAATTTCCTGTGCTTTGGAGGTCTTGTTGAGGAAGTTTCTACCTGTGCCTATATGTTGGAGTGTTGAACCTATGCCCTCCTCTAGTAATTTCATAGTCTCTGGTCTAACTTCCAGGTATTTGATCCATCTCGAGTTGACTCTTGTGCAGGGTGAGAGGTAAGGATTTAGTTCCATTTTTTTTTACAGGTAAATAACCAGTTTTTCTAGCACCATTTGTTGAAAAGACTGTCCTTTCTCCAACGTATGTGTTTGGCACCTCTGTCGAAAATCAATTGGCTATAAGTTTGTGGACTTGTTTCTGTATCTTCTATTCTGTTCCATTGGTCTATGTGTCTGTTTTTCTGCCAATACCATGCTGATTTTATTACTATAAACTCTGTAGTATAATTTGAAGTCAGGGTTTGTGATGCCTCCTGCATGGTTCTTATTGCTGAGAATTGCTTTGGCTAGTCTGGGTCTTTTGTTGCTCCATATGAAATTAATGACTGATTTTTCTAGATCTGTGAAAAATGATGTTGGTATTTTGAGAGGGATTGCATTGACTCTGTAGATCATTTTTGGCAGAATGGCCATTTTGATAATATTTATTCTGCCTATCCAAGAGCAGGGGAGATCTTTCCATTGTCTAAGATCTTCTTCAATTTCTTTCTTCAGTGTTCTATAGTTTTCATTGTGGAGGTCTTTTACCTCTTTGGTTAAGTTTATTCCTAGGTATTTGACTGGTTTTGAAGTTATTGTGAAGGAATTGTTTTCTGGATTTCTTTCTCAGTGGATTCATGGTTGGCATATATGAAAGCTACTGATTTTTTTAGGTTGATCTTGTATCCTGCTACTTTGCTGAATTTGTTAATCAGCTCTAGTAGATTTTTGGTTGAGTTCTTTGGGTCTTCTAGATATAGGATCATATCTGAAAATAAAGATAATTTTAATTCTTCTTTTTCTATTTGAATTCCTTTGATATCCTTCTCTTGTCTTATTGCTCTGGCAAGAGTTTTGAGGACTGTATTGAAAAGGAGTGGTGATAGTGGGCATCCTTGTCTTGTTCCTGATTTTAAGGGGAATTCCGGCAATTTTCCCCCGTTCAATATGATGTTGGCTTAAAAATATGGAACGCTTCATGAATTTGCATGTCATCCTTGTGCAGGGGCCATGCTAATCTTCTCTGTATTGTTCCAGTTTTAGTATATGTGCTGCCAAAGCGAGCACCCTACTGTTTGTTTTTAATAATCTATCTTCTTGCTGGTGCATGCCTGTAATCTCCTGAAACTTGGGAGGCTGAGGCAGGAGGATTGCAGGTTTGAGGCCAGCCTCAGCAGCTTAGCGAGACCCTCAGCACCTTCATGAAAAATTAAAAATGGCTGAGGGTGTAGCTCGGAGGTAGAATGCCTCATGAGTTCAATCCCCAATACCCCCCCCCCCAAAAAAAATCCACCTTCTCTTTCCTTCTTGGTGCTATTTATTTTGAGGTTTCTCATGTATTTCATTCATTCTTTCCAGAATTATTCAGTAGGAACTGGTGCTATAATGCTGAGCACAAGAGACATTGTCTTGTCTTCACAAAGTTTCTAGTTCAGTGGGGAGACAGGGAATTAAACAGGCAATGTGATAAAGTATAATTTACTGTTATATCAACATGATTGATGGAAGTTTTAAATAGAAGATGTTTATCTCATAATTTCACCATAGCAATAGAGCAGCTGCTTTCACATTTTCCCATATTCTCTTCTAATAATTGTCCAAATACAAATATTTTACATAATTGTGATTGAAGTATAGCTCTTATTTTATTTAACTTATAAATGATTTCATATCTTTTCAATATATAGAATATTAATAATTGTATTGTTACATAGTCTTAATAATATATTTTTTATGCAGATACACCATGATTTTTTCAATTATATTTCTATTAGAGAACTGTGTTGGCTTCCAGTTTTCACCAATATTACACAGAATTCTCAATTTTCAGGAGAGGACCTACTTGATGAGATTATTTTGAAGCCAGACGTGGTGGCACAGGCCTGTAATCCCAGTATTTGGGAGGCTGAGACAGAAGGATCACAAGTTCACAGCCAGCTTTAGCAACTTAGCGAGACCCTGTTTCAAAATAAAAAATAAAATAGGGCTGGGAGTGTTGCTCAGAGGTAGAATTCCCCTGAGTTCAATCTCCAGTAACACACGCAAAAACATCTGATTATAGAGTACAGAAAATGATTCTAACTTAAAGCCAGTGCTATGGGTAGGACTGACACTTGTGGGGTAGGTTGTGTGTTTCCTTAGGGCAAAGGCCATGTTTTATTTTTTCCTCAACACTTAGCAGTTTGACTGATAGTAGGCCTCAAAAAATAAAATGTTAGCCGGGCGTGGTGGCGCACACTTGTAATCCCAGTACTTGGGAGGCTGAGACAGGAGGATTGCAGGTTCGCAGCCAGCCTCAGCTACTTAGGCCCTCTGCAACTTAGTGAGACCCTGTTTCAAAATAAAGAATAAAAAATCAGGATGGGAGGTTGTAGCTCGGAGGTAGAATGCGCCTGGGTTCAATGCCCAGTATCGTAGAAAAAGTTGAAGGA
>PVJS01053529.1:0-13261 GCA_004027185.1 Glis glis | reverse complement strand
TGTGTGTGTGTGTGTGTTTGTGTGTGTGTTTTACTGGGGATTGAACCCAGGGGTGTTTTACCTCCAAGCGACATCCTAGCCCTATTTTATTTTTTGAAACAGGGTCTCACTAAGTTGTGGAGGGCTTCGCTAAGTTGCTGTGACTGCCATCCTCCTGTCTCAGCCTCCCAAGTACTAGGATTATAGGCATGTGCCACCAATCCCATCTAGAACTGTGTATTTTGTGCTTAGGTTTGATGAAGAGTGGATAGTCATGCAGAAGTATGACTAGACAAAAGGGAGTATGCCCCAGTGGTAATAAACTTGAGGAAATAGGGGCTTATCAATGCCTGCACGTACAGTTTTGTTGTTGTCATTGTTTTAGCCATATTAACAGATACCACTTATCAATCACCTGTCCAATATATTGTGTGTTAGCTCTATGTTGCCTCTAATTATTAACAACAATTCTGCAACATATACATATATTATGGCTCCAACTTTGCTGATAAGAAATCCATGGCTCAGAGTGGATAAATTACTTCCCTTTGGAGAATGCAGGTCTGACTGACTTGGATGTATTCATAGTCATTTCCCACCTATTCTGAAGAACATAGCAAAAGCTTGGGAAGACACTGCTGTTCACATCCCCTTAAGCTTAGCCTCAGTCCCTTGCTAGAATCCACCCCAGCTTTTCTAGATGACATCCCAAAGAAATAAAAATACAAATAGTGACAACAGGGCATGTTTATTGTACCGAGAAGCTACAAAATCATTTTAATGAGCAAACCCCACTAATATTAGTAATAGTCTAGTGACCACCAGCATGTTCTTTGCTTCAGGCAAAAAAAAAAAAACTGGCTGAGCAAGGATGGGAAAATCACAGATGAGGACTCTTTTCATTTAAATACATTAGCAATGCCATGACATTTATTATCTGTAGTAGCTATTTTTAGCTTAGAGTACTATGCAGAGCCAAGTAGAAGATGCTAGGTGAAGTCTTTTCTTTTACTTTCTGGCTTGGGGAAGAAACTTCCATGTCCCCAGCAATGAAAAGCAGACAGGACCTGAACATTGCTCTTTTCCCCTGATCCTTGTTTACCTGTAAATTCTGAACTACCCATCACTCATTTCTTCTTACTCCCCAGGCTCCTTCTACAGTACCCTGCATGTTTATCTCATTCTTTGTGTATTTTATTCTCGTCTGAAATACAATGATGGGAAATTAAATTAATATTGAAATAATGTAACAGTATCCTGCAGTGCCTAAGTCTGATCTTAGCAAAATGATAGCTAAAGAATGGTCCTAATTCATTGAGAACCAGAGTGTTTGGTTTTGGATGATAGTTCTGTTTGTGAACATTTGGAAAGCAGGAGTCCAGATATTGCAAGAAAGAATCCCATCTTACCAATGTCTTGTTACAAATATATTCAAAGTTCAGAAAGTAATACAGAACTTTCCTGTCGCCCCTGGGTCACCTTCAGTCCAAACACAGGAACAGTCAGATGGAGACCTTCTTTTTTCCCATCTCTTGTTCTCAGTTCTTTTGTGTTCTGTTCCCTCTCCCTTTTCCACCTCTTGTTGGGTTCTGATCAGTTTTGCTGACCTGAGAAACCTATTCCAGAGAACATCTTTGGATGACAATGGTGAATATTTATTTTCATAAATGGACTACCCGGAAGACAGATTTTTTTTGTAACATAAATCAGTCTTAAAACATTAACACAGTTGCATTTTTATGGGAGCAGGTCCTTTGTGCATCAGGGATGAGAGTGGAGAGTGATGGGGTTAGAGAAAGGCCCCTGTGCTGGTCCAGGGTGATTAATAAAAGAGGATGGTATCACTAATGAGGGAAATTTTAAGAAGTGTTTTTATGTAACAAATGTGAATTTCTCTGGTTGAATCCTGTTTACTTATTCACATATTTATGAATCATGTACTCTGTATTAGGAATACTTTGGAAAAAATAGGTATGTATTTGGTAAATTAAAAAAAAGACTTGCGGGCATGGTGGCGCATGCTTGTAATCCCAGGACTTGGGAGGCGGAGACCGGAGGATCCGGGTTCGCGGCCAGCCTCAGCTACTTAGTGAGGCCCTCCGCAATTTCGTGAGACCTGGTTTCAAAATAAAGGATAAAAAATAGGGCTGGGATCCCCGGTACCACACACACACAAAAAAAGACTTGACTAATATTCCATCTTGTTGGGAACATAGACAGCAATAATGTTAAAAACAAACAAGTGCATAGTGACACGGACTAGGAAGATGTAGGGTGTGGGGAATATTGTAATGTAGGTGTGTATGTGCATCAATTACATATGAAAATAGGAGTCACCAATGTATAGGTGGTATTTAAAGCTAGAGAAATCTGTGAGATCATTAGGGAAGAGGGGTAGAGACCTAAGAAAAGAGTCCTGGACCAAGGCCTAGGAAATTTACTTTCTTTCTTTCTTTTTCCATTTTTTTTTAATCTTAGGTTAAATCTGCTACCACCTGCTAAGATGGCTTGAAAGTTCATTATCAGACATTTTATTTCACAGCCTCTTTCCCTTGCTTGGGGACTTACAGAGTCCTTAAAGGCAAACAGAGCTGTCTATTTGAGGTTAATCACTCCAATGTAGGATTCCTTTCCATTTTACCAGTTTAACCAGAGGAGCCTCTCCCTTCCGATAGACTTCCAGGAGCACAGCAGTTCTTAGCCTTCTGTCACCCTCTCACAGGCAGCCAAGGTGGGATCAGTCCTCATCCCCATGACAAAGCCATAATCCCTAGAGAACAGGAAACCACCAACCTACAAGGTAACACTATAAGACACCCAGTTCTTCTCCTTTCCAAAGCTTTAGTTTTTAAATGGACCTAGATTTGTGAAGCACAAAGACCTATTTAGGGGCTGTCTTCTAGCATTAGTGTATTCCTGCCTGGCAACCCTTCTGTCTCTGAAACACCTTGTAATTGTTTATCCATCATCAGTGTGTGTGTGTGTGTGTGTGTGTGTGTGTGTGTGTGTGGTGTATGTGGTACTGGGGATGGAACCCGGGGGCATTCTGCCTCCGGGCTACACTCCCAGACCTATTTTATTTTTTGTTTGGAAACTGGGTCTCACTAAGTTGCTGAGAGCCTCATTGAGTTGCCGAGGCTGGCTTCGAACCTGTGATCTTCCTGTCTCAGCCTCCCAAGTACTGGGACTACAAGCGTGCGCCTCCACGCCAGACCTTTCCTTAGATTTTATGAAGAGGCCTGGGCTTAGGAATCAAGGCCTGACCACCTTCTTCCTGTTGCAGATGGATGACATTCTCTCCTTTCCTCCATGTGAGTGTGGAGTCGCCAGAAACAAAACCAAATTATTATTTCAACAGAGCTAGAATACATTTTAAATAAGTTTAAGTTTAAAATACACAGTACATTGTGGAAATGGAAACTCGTGCAAGATTTCTGGAAACTAAGCTCATAGCCTAAGTATGACTGTGCTCTATGAATGAACAGTTCCATTTCTGGGGATGTATCACACAGAAATTTTCCTACATTTGCATCTATAGGGATATTTCATCAATATTGGAATTCACAGGCAACCTAGATGGTTATCACTAGGGACATGGGTAATTAAAATATGGGGACACATAACTACAGAACTTTATGCTAGAGAATGCTGCATGAGAAGCAAGAAAGTAAATCTATATAGCTACACGGGTAGATCTGGAAATACTGTGATAGGTGTGGAAAAGTATGTAAGTAAAAAATACAAACATATAAAAACATTTTATGGGATATATAAACATAATCGATACATAAATTAAAAATTTCAAGTGTCTATTTCCTCTGGTGAATAGTGGGAAATGGCGGTATCCAACTAGGGCAAAAGAGAAAATAAGTGATAAAGTAACAGAACCTGCCAAGGCCAAGGATGATAATCTCCCATGAGCTAGGTGTTGTGAAATACTTATTCCTTTTGTACCTGAGGGAATAAACTAATTCAAACCTTAAAAATGATGACCCAAATTCTTACAGTTTCTCAACCGTGATTCACATACTTAATTCTACGATGCCATGCTTAGACAAGAGTTATATTACTTTCTTTGGTTTTAATCACATTTAACTTTATGGCCAAGCCTTGAATCCTGGGAAAATGTAATAAAATGGTTTGTTTAGAGATATATGTTAGCAGGTATTTTTTTAAAATTCTGCTTTATGGAGATATGATTTACATGTAATTTCATCCACTTTTTTTAAGTTTAATGAATTTGGATGAATGTATTCATCCTTCCCAATTGGGATATAGAACATTTCTCTAACCTCCAGACAATTTCCTCAAGGTCTTTTCCAGGCAATCTCCCACCCCACTTTGTACCCCGGAAAATTACTAATCTGATCTTTATCATTATACATAAGTTTTGCCCATTTTAGCGTTTCATATGAATGAAATCATGCAGTATGCTTTCTGTGTCTGGCTTCTTTTATTTAGTATAATGCTTTTAAGTTTCATACATTTTGTTGTATATATCAGTAGTTCATTCCTTTTATTTTTTAATCTAGCTATCATTTTTTTTGTGGTACTGGGGATTGAATCCAGGGGTGTTCTACCTCTGAGCTACGCCCCTAGCCCCATTTTATTTTTTATTTGGAAACAGGATCTAAGTTGCTGAGGGCCTCACTAAGTTGCTGAGACTGGCTTTAAGTCTGTGATCCTCCTGTCTCAGCCTCTCAAGTACTGGAATTACAAGCATGTGATACCACTCCTGGCTCATTCCTTTTTATTATTCAATAGTATGCCATTGGATGCAAATGCCACAATTTTTAAATCCATTCACCTCTTGATTTGTATTCAGTTTGTTTCTAGCTTTCAGCTACTATAAATAGAACTTTAAAAATACTTGTGTACCAGTCTTCATGCTGCCATATGCTTATAAATTTATTTTTGCCTTTGTTATTTATTTACTTTTGCTTATGAATATTCAGTTGTTTCAAAACTTCTTTTGTTGAAAAGACCATCCTTTCCCCGTTGCATTACCTTGCCATCTTTGTTTAAAAGAGCTCTGTTTTAACAATATACCCATGTACATGTGGGTCTATTTCTGTATTCTCCATTTTATTCCATTGTTCTACATGCAGAATACTGTCCTTATTAGCAGAGCGTTAACTCTAGATATTAAATAGTGTAAGTCCTCCAAATTGTTTTTCATTTTCAAAAATTCTATTCCTATTATAGTTCCTTTGCATTTCCATATAAATTTTAGGATCATCCCATTAATTTCTCTAAAATCGTGCTGGAACTTTGACTGATATTGTATTGAATTTATAGCTCTACAGAAAACCTGTATCCTAAAAATATTAAATATCCTAACCAAAAAACATGGTATATTCCTTTATTTATATACATCTTTTTAAGTTTCTCTCAACTTTGTTTTATAGTTTTCAATGCACAAGTCTTGCATGTATTACTGTTATGTAAATGATTTATCTTTTCTTGATATTTTCAAAAGGTATTCGTTTTGTTAAATTTCTTTTTCCAATTATTTTGTTATCACATAGAAATAGAATTGATTTTTGTATCTTCACTTTAAATCTTGCACTCTTGCTTAATTTATTTAATAAGTACATGTTCTAGTAGGGCTTTTTTGTATATTCTATGGAATTTATTTATGTAATAATGTCTACCTTTCACTAAGGACAGTTTACTTCTTTCTTTGTAATCTTTTTATTTACCAATTTTATTGGCTAGGACACTTATGATGTACATAGAAGATAACTTGTTTTTTTTTTTTACTGATCTTGGGGACGGCATGACTTATTTATTCTCCATTAATAATTATGCACTAGTAGGTTTTTTTTGTCATTCATCAGCTTGTGTTTCTTTTTATTCTTAGTTTTCTGAGGGTTTTTATTACAAATTGATTTAACTTTTTGTCAAATTCTCTTTGTGTGTCTGTGCATTTATGATCATAGGACTGTTCTCTTTTATTTTTTTTTTTGCGGTACCGGGGATTGAACGCAGGGGAGTTCTACCTCTGCGCTACGCCCCCGGACCCTATTTTTTTATACTTTTTTTGAAACCGGGTCTCACGAAATTGTGGAGGGCCTCACTAAGTAGAGAGGGAGAGAGAGAGGGGGAGAGAGAGAGAGAGAGAGAGAGAGAGAGAGACAGGGAAAGAGAGAGAGCACGCGCACGCGTGTGTGCGTGCATGAGCTGAGGCTGGCCGCAAACCTGGATCCTCCGGTCTCCACCTCCCAAAGTACTGGGATTACAAGAGTGTGCCACCACGCCTGGCTGACTGTTCTCTTTTATTATGATAATATAGTAAATGATATTATTCAATTTTCCACTCATGCAAAGTTGTGATGTATTACTTAGCTGCGATGTTTTATTTTTCTTTATTTATATATTCAATTTTAAAATACTTTATTAACAATTTTTCATCTATATTTTTGAGGGTTATTAATTATACTTTTCCTATAATATTTTTTGGCATGTTTTGGTGTTAGGATTATATTGGACTCATGAAATGACTTGAAAAGTATTCTTTCCTCTTGTGTCTTAACAGAGTTTATGTAAGATTGATATTATACCTTCCTTAAATGTAATGGAGTTCTCCACCTGGGTGATGCCAGCAAATAGGACTGCCATTTTCTTCCTAGGAAGTTTTATAGTTACAACTTAAATTTCTTTAATAGATACTAGTCTATTCAGATTTCATTTTCTTTCTGTATTGGTTGTGGAATTTGTGCCTTTCTGAGAATGTATTCATTTTGTTTAAGTGAGGAAAAAACATTTTTGATATTGAAGAAAACAGCTCATTTCTTGTGGAGGAAAAACTACAACAGGCCATGCAGTACTTAAGTCAGAGGGTTATTAGGGGAAGCTAAAGAACATCTGCTAATATGTGGCCTTTCTAGGGTTTCTGTTGAATGTGTCTAGTATTCTTGAGGCCTCTCTAATTGGCCATAATTCAGAAATTCCCAGTAGATATTCACCTTATGAACCTGATATTTGTTTTTTTTCATCGTAGGTGTTCTTTGACCAGTCCTGAGGCATATTGGAATCAGCCAAATCTGATGTAGATTTCTGGTACTCTTTTTCTGTTTAGTATCTGTTTCCTTCTCTCTCATACTCAGCTTCACAAATTCTAACTGCTGAGCCTTCCAAACACTAACCTGTCTTCCCAGTTCTGTAAAGAAGCCTCTGCTTGGCTCATACCTCTTGGTTTTGTGGTTTGGATGGCTCTTCTGGGAAGAGACGAGTAAACATAAGAGATCACAGTCCTACACTACCTGATGTCTAAAGTCTAAAAACAATTCTTTCGTGGAATTTGTCCAGTTGTCTATTTGTTTGTAGTGAGATGCCTAGTGTAGCACCATTTACTCCACTGGGACCAGAAGAGGATGTCTGTTCTTCCCCAAAAGCCTATAAGAATCTCCTAGGTCTGAATTAGATTTTTTCTTTTTTTTTTTGCGGTACCGGGGATTGAACCCAGGGGCGTTCTACCTCTGCGCTACATCCCCGGCCCTATTTTTTTATACTTTATTTTGAAACCGGGTCTCACGAAGTTGTGGAAGGCCTCACTAAGTAGAGAGAAAGAGAGAGAGAGAGAGAAAGAGAGAGAGAGAGAGAGAGAGAGAGCTGAGGCTGGCTGTGAACCCGGATCCTCCGGTCTCTACCTCCCAAAGTACTGGGATTACAAGCGTGGGCCACCATACCCAGCCTGAATTAGATTTTTATTTTATTTATTTATTTATTTATTTTTTGCGGTACCGGGGTTGAACCCAGGGGCGTTCTACCTCCGCGCTATACCCCCTGTCCTATTTTTTTATACTTTATTTTGAAACCGGGTCTCACGAAGTTGCGGAGGGCCTCACTAAGTAGAGAGAGAGAGAGAGACAGGGAGAGAGAGAGAGAGAGCTGAGGCTGGCTGCGAACCCGGATCCTCCGGTCTCCGCCTCCCAAAGTACTGGGATTACAAGCGTGTGCCACCACGCCCGGCTCTGAATTAGATTTTAACATTCATTCCTGAACCAATCACCAGCAAGGGTATGGGATTACCATTTTTGATGGAATCTAATGAAAGTCCACACATGAAATTGAGGATGGCAAACTCTTAAGGCTACAGTTTAAAAAGAATGTGTATCAAAAGGATATAGGAATGTTTTTTGGGGGTGAGATTTATTTATTTATTGTGGTACTGGGGATGGAACCCAGGGATGTTCTACTTCTGATCTATAACCCCAGCCCTATTTTATTCTTTTATTTTGAAACAGGGTCTCCCTAAGTTGCAGAGGGCCTCACTAAATTGCTGAGGCTGGCCGTGAACCTGCGATCCTCCTGTCTCAGCCTCCCAAGTACTGGGATTCCAAGTGTGTGCCACCATGCCCAGCTTAAGTGTTTTATATCTTGATAGTGGTGCTGGATATAAGACTTTGTACCTTCAAAACTCATCAATTTATGAGCTTAAAATTGATGAATTTTATTGTAGTTAAGTTAGGCCTTAATAAAACCATTTAATAAAAAGAATGATTCTTGGCTGTTTTTGTTGCAATATACAGAAAACAGTATTTTATTTATTTTTTTGCGGTACCGGGGATTGAACGCAGGGGCGTTCTACCTCTGCACTACCCCCCCAGCCCTATTTTTTTATGCTTTATTTTGAAACCAGGTCTCACGAAGTTGCAGAGGGCCTCACTAAGGAGAGATAGAGAGAGAGAGAGAGAGAGAGAGAGCGAGAGCTGAGGCTGGCTGCGAACCTGGATCCTCTGGTCTCCGCCTCCCAAAGTACTGGGATTACAAGCGTGCGCCACCACGCCTGGCTAGAAAACAGTATTTTAAAAAGTACAAATACCAAAGGGACGGTACTGAGGAAAAAAAGTGACCAAATATATTATGTGAATGTACAAATTATAACAATGGATCCCATTATTATGAGTAATCATAATATACCAACAAAAATCTTTAAAAAATAAGTATCAAAATACAAAAGAGCCTGGGCTCTTATCTTCATCCTTACAGTGAACACTTTATAAGGGAATGTCTTAGTTACAGAATTACTAGCAGCCAAAGATATTCTGGAGAGAGTAGCTTTTTAGGCCAGAAGCCTTGAAAGCTTTTTCTTGGGTTCTGTTTCTTATTTTTTCCTAGTCACTGTCATCTCTCAGCCAAATTCTTTTTTTCTCACATCCCACTTGAAGAGAAAGTATTTTCTTCTGTCTTTAATGGAATGGCCTCTTTTTCCTTATGAGTCTCTCCTTTTAGGCCTCCCTTAATAGCCTACAGACTTAACACAGTACAGTGTCTTAGTATGTCTTTTTAGAGAAACGGTCTTTTCTTCAGAACCAGAAGTATCTTATCTTTGTTTCATTTGAATCATTGGTGAAAGTAGTTCATTATCATTTTGCAGTTGCTATCCTGTAACAGACACTATGACTGTCTACAGAATACCCATCCCTCTTTTTTCTACTTAGACCTCTGAATCTGTTCCAGCCTCCACTATACTCTCATGCAGCCTAGGTGACTCGGAGAAATTGACTTTATTTTCTCTCCATATAGTGTGAGCTCAACAAATTCTTGTCGAATGAATTGTACTTATTCAACTTTCTTTAAACTTTTCATTCGATCTCATTTTTTTCCTGGCAGATTTAGGGTTGTTTTATTTATTAGTCACATATTGGGATAATGTCTAAGTACCAGAGGCAGAGCCTTTGAAAATCTAAGAGGCCTGAAAAAGGAAAACAAAAACTAAAATGGGGCTTTGTGTTTGTCAGTATTGGTTAGGTTGTACTGCAGTAACAATTATTTTTCAGGTCTTAGTAACTTAACACTCAAAGTTTTATTACTAACTTATATGACATGCCTACTAAAGGTTAGTGATAAGGAGCTGGAGGTTCTAGGCTCCAAAAAGTCACTCAAGAAACCAGACTGGTAGACCCTCTACCATCTTTTAGTTGCACCATTTAGAAAATAGCCTTCCTGATTGCCAAGGCAGGGGAAGAGAGAGCCTGAAGAACTGAGCCCAGGCTTCGCTGTCTCACCATTCATCTCTCATTGGGCAGGACTAGTCCAAGGGCTTGGCTCAAGGGTAGGGACTGAGATCTGCAGCTTTCTATTTGCCCAGAGGGGAGGAAGGCCAGTGATTGGTGAATATTATTGATATGTCTGCCAAAAATTATAAACCATGAAAAGTAAAGCTGGAAATCCAAATGAATAAAAATCTAAAATAAAAATAAAGAAAATCCAAATTAATAAATATTTTAGTTAAATATTACATCACCATTAAATTTGATAGGAATATTCCATTGCTTTCAAAGATTTGTTTCTTAATTTCAAAGTCTTAAATATGCATAACTTCTAGAAAATCATATAAATTAATGAATTACTAGTACTTGTATCCAATAACGTCAAACATAACATTGTAAGGCTCTTTTTATAACTTTTACAGGTACATTTAAAAACATTTGCTACAATGCATGCTATGGCTTCCAAAATTAAAAATGCCAAGAAAGGCTTGTAATGGCCATTCATAGACAGTAAACTCCACAAGGACATGGTCTTTCTCACTTGTCATTTTATCCCCATGGTTCTAGTACAATCTCTGACACAGTAAAGAAGATTGTCAATGCTTGCTGAACAAAAGGATAAAATAGTTTAGCCTCCACTTTTGAGGAGTATAATCCTGGTGAAGAAATGTACAAGTAACAAAGTTCAATGCATTTCTCTAAAGGTTATCAGTCAAAGTCCCAGTAGGAAAGATCTGGCATGCATATAAATTAGATAATTTGAGGAGAATTTAATGAAAATGTGGGCAGGCTCAAAGGGGAAGGGCAGGAAATAACTGCAGGAAAGATGGCCACCTACAGCAAAGGTGATTTAGGGCCAAGAAACTCAGCTACTCTACAGACTTTCTCTGTAGAGTAGAGCCAGATAGAGAAAGTGAGGTAAAAAAGTATATTCCTGGCAGATGGAATACTATTTCACAAGGCAAGGAGCTGTGAAAAGGCCTAATGTGTTCAAGTGATGGTGAGAAGTATAGAATATCAGGAGTAGGCAGGGCAGGAAGGTTCTGGAGTGGAGTGGAGTTCATGAAGAGAGAGATGCAGATAGAAGCTGTACTGCGAAGAGTCTTTGGAAAGGGGATGTTCTCCTATAAGCATTGGCTGAATGGGAGACCAAACCCTCCAGAACATTCCTGGATCATGTGAACTAGCGAAACAGTGAAACAGAAGTGTAGCCACAGGGGCTGGTGCCCAAGAGATTTGACAGGTTAGCTTTTGCCTTTGTCCTCAAGTTATGGTTCAAGAGTATGCTCCCTCTCCCCAGTTCAATGTCAAAAATTCCCTCCACATTTTGAGAATGAGTCAAGAACATGTCTGAGTACAGTCTCATTTTGTGGTAGCAGGAGAATATCTGGGTTGAGGACAGGCAATAAAGGATTTGTCTGGAGAAGAAAGTCGAAGATGAAAGGGAAGGGGTTGGAGTTTGAGTCCCTGGACTTCTTGTCCGGGAAGGAGTGCTACAGTTCTTCATACGGTCCCACTCATTTACCACAGTCGCCTTGGCCCAGGGTGTCTGGACAGGTTCCAGGCTCTGACTCAGCCACTTTGCCGTGTCAGGTGGGCTTCCCAGGAGATGCTGTGGACTGGCCATGGCTCCTACTCCAGTCAGGTGCAGACGATGTCAGTTCCGTCAGGAGGTGGGAGAGCAGTGGGAGACAGTTCACTAGTTTGCTCCACAGATTCCATCTAGAGGCCAGGCTGCTGAATGCAGGCATTCTAGATGTGGGTGGGGAACAAGAGGGTGGATGTATAGATGAGCTTACTTGCACTTGCTCCTTCTAGGGCCTGCAGACTTGACCTCCTTCAAGTTTCTGCTCTTGCATTTGTAGGCTATTTCCACCAGGCCCAGCACTCGCTCGCTCTGTCAACCTTTATAGTCCCCCCCATTCTTGCTAGTCGCTACATGACTGATTTCTAGCTCATTTACTCTTCACATTCTATCATAGTTATCACCTTGGAAATCCTCTTTGGTTTAACTAAACTACTATGGGCCAGACTAGGAATAACCTTCATGGAGCACATAGGCCAGGAAAAATCATGTCAACGAGGCAGTACATGTCTCTCTCTTCAGTGGGGGTAGTCCTTGCAGCCATCCATACAATCATCCAGGAGTCAGTCTTTTTTGTCTTCCCTCCCCCAAGTATTAGCTCAATTATGAGGAGAATGAGAAGAAGAGATCCAGTCCAGCAATTATAATATCCAACCTGGCTTAGAAGCACTATGTCCCAAATGTGACCCAGTATCTCACATTACAGTCTCAGTCACAGCTTCCAGGGTTCCTATAAGGGGCATGTTCAATTATAAGAATTATCACTTTTGAGAAGTCTGAAGATATGGATTCCAACCAAGTATTTATAGTTCATATGCATAACTTCCAATCCAGATTCTACTGTGTATGGATCAGTTTTTTTTTTTAACCAAAAGCACTGTTGCTTGGTAACAGAGCTGCTCCTCCACCTTTATCAGGTTTCCAGGGGAACAATGCTAAAATGTAAACCCAAGGTCAAGTTTGTGGAAAAAAAAGAAAAAGTATTATTAATGCTTCATCCATAGAAGGTTTACTTGAGAAGGTATCCTTTAAGAAAAGACTTGAAGGAGGAGGGGGAATTAGCCATTTGGCTATGTGAGAGATGCTCTCCAGGGAAAGGGAACAATCAGTATCAACAGTGAAGGTAGAGTCATGTCTGGATTGAGTAAGGAACATCAGGGATGTCAGTACATCTGGAGTAGAGCAGGTGAGAAGAGTGGTGTATTAGTCAGGGTTCACCAGATCAACAGAATTCACAGAATGAAGGGGGAAAAAAAGGATTTATTAGATTAGCTCACAATGCAGTCCAGAATTTCAACTGCACGTGAAGAGTCAGAGGAATCAGCAGCTGGTCGGGTGGTCTAAGAGCCGGAGCCCCACGATTGAAGCAACCACCAATTCAGTCCAGTCCAAAATGTGAAGACAAGGAAGCTCCTCGGAGAAACAACGGCGAAGCTTCAGTTCGAAGGCTGGAGGCCGAGGATCCAGACGAGAGCAGAAGATCAAGAAGCTCCTCAAGGAAACGGCAAAATTGCAGACTGACGATCTCAAATGAGAGCAGATGCGTTCTCTTCAGGAAGAGTAGCGGCTCCTTCTACGCGGCTTTCTCCTTCTTTTATCTAAGTCCTGCACCTATCAGAACCCTGCTACCCACATTCAGGGCAGGACTTCCGGTTCAATCCACTGTTACACAACCAAAGTCATATGATCTGGGGTGAGT
>PVJS01053528.1:0-13261 GCA_004027185.1 Glis glis | reverse complement strand
TGAGGCCCTCCACAATTTAGTGAGACCCTGTTTCAAAATAAAGAATAATGGCCGGGCATGGTGGCGCATGCTTGTAATCCCAGTACTTTGGGAGGCAGAGACCGGAGGATCCAGGTTTGCAGCCAGCCTCAGCTCTTACTCTCTCTCTCTCTCTCTCTCTACTTAGTGAGGCCCTCCGCAACTTCGTGAGACCCGGTTTCAAAATAAAGCATAAAAAAATAGGGCCGGGGGTGTAGCGCGGAGGTAGAACGCCCCTGGGTTCAATCCCTGGTACCGCCAAAAAAAAAAAAAAAAAAGAATGAAAAATAGGGCTGGGGGTGTAGCTCAGAGGTAGAATGCACCTGAGTTCAATTCCCAGTACTGAAAAAAAAAAAAATCCAGCCCAAAGAAAGGGAACAGAAAGGGTATAAGCAATTTTTTTTTTTTTTCTGAAGGACTTGACCTGGGAGTTGAACACATTATTTCCAAGAATGTCCCTTTGGCCAGAACTTAACCACATGTTTGGGCCTAGATGCAAAGGATTGTAGGAAATATTGTGTTTTGCTGAGAATCCACATGCTTAGCTAAAATTTAGCGGTTTCTATTAGTGAAAGGAAAAAATTGAAAATGGATATTGAAAGATTAGTGTCCTCTGCCACGTGGACATCTGTCTCATGGATGATAGCTAGATCATGACTCCTGGTTAATGGGGGGATGGGAGGTCCTTAGGGAGGGGGTGTTCCTAGTTTGGGGGAATTGATTACTTTTTAGGATGTGTTGGGTTCTAGAAATTAATTCAGTTTAGGGCTGTTTAGGCTTGAAGAAGGGAAGACTGTTAAGCCCTCATTGAAGGTTAAAATATTAGATGAGGTTGATTGGATTATAAAAGGTTATATAAAATGAGGTTGATTGAATTATATGATTATATAAGAAGTTTGATAAGATATATAACTCCTAGTTTAATATCAAAATACAGCAGAAAGGGTTCACCTATAAATTTGGTCATTTCGAGAAGTGATCTGTTTTGGTTTGCCAAATACCAAAACTTCTAAGTAGAAGTTGGTTATACTTAGTTATTTTTTTAAAAAAATGTGAAGTATTCAGTTCTCTTCCCTACCTCTCCTTGTGCATTGTACTTCAGTGTCAATATTCACTCCATTTGAGTTCCATTTGGTCACCTCCTGAAAAGCTAGCCACAAGTAACTCTCAATAGCACCTCTGGGCACACACCAAAGAAATAAATCTGCCTCTAAGTAAAAGCCAGTAGCTTGCCAATATTTTCACCAGTTGGGAATTACAAGAATTTAGCCATAGAATTTGAAAATAAATTAAAGTCTCTTTTTAGCCATTTTTTGTTTTTAGTAGAGACCAAGATCCCATTCATTGCAAAACGTTTTCATAGGCATGAATGCCTGTGTTTGATCCAGGAATAATAAATGATTGACTGTTACCCAGCAGGAGGGTGGGGTGGGATTCCTGGCACTTTTATTTTTAAGTAAAGGAAAAAACAACTGAGCAGAAATTTGCTCTTTCAACAGCTTTTTGTGGAAATGTAGATTCAGGAAACTAGGTTTTTAAAAAAATCCCTTATTGCAATAATTACCAATATAATTGTGCAAAGCCAATGGGAAGGCTGTTTTAAGTCAATGTAAGTCATCTGACTTAGATGCTGCCTTTCAGGGCATCAACTAACAAGGCATCTTTAGTTTGTTAACTTTTTTATCTTAATGGACTCTGAATTCAAATGTTTTCTTTTAAAACATAAATATTTGCTTTTGCTAAAGCTAACTTGAAATTCTTGAGTGTTGACTTGAATATGGACTAAAAGATCAGTTTTGTTGGAGGGAGCTGCGAAATCAACTGTGGGAATTTACAAACAACACACATATTATAAATCCTTACATTTCATTGTGCAAATTTTTGCTATAATAGAATAAAATTTGAAGTTATTTTTAAACAAGATCTTGGTGTTATAAACTAATGGTTCTCAAACTTTTTGCCCTGCAGATTGTCAAAAATTAAAAGACTAATAATATCTGATATTGCTAAGGGTAGAGGGAAATGAATTGTCTTATATTTGGTACTACGTAAACCAGGCCATTTTTTAAATTTATTTACTGTTCTGGGGATTGAACCCAGGGCTTCCTGCCTGCTAGGCAAGTGCTCTACTTCTGAGCAACACTCCCATCCCCCCCTTCTAAAATTTTAGGCAATCTCACTAAGTTGCCCAAGCTATCCTTGAACTCATGGTCCTTCTGTCTCAGGTTTCTAAATAGCAGGCCATGATACACACACACACACACACACACACACACACACACACACACACAAATATCATATATCATTTTATATATATATATATATATATATATATATATATATATATATGTATATATATGTATATGTGTGTGTAGACATACAGGATAAGCAAACTGAATGAGGAAAAAAAAACTTCAACTATCATCCACAGAAGAAAACTACAGGGCCCAGAGTTCAAAAGTCGTCAGTTTCACAAGTGGAATCCCCATGCATTTAATGAAATAGGGTCTCACTAAGTTGCTGAGGGCCTTGCTAAACTGCTAAGGATGGCCTCCAACCTGTCATCCTCCTGTCTCAGCCTCTCAAGTGCTGGGATTACAGGCGTGTACCACCAGGCCCAGCTACCTATCATGTTTATTGCTAACACATAATGCCCAGCACAGAGCACCTTATAGCACTTAATACATAGTAGCACTCAACAAATATCTTTTGAATGAAGGAAGGAAGTAGAAATCCTTCGCTATGAACAATGTGCGTTAGATTCTCTTTGGCTTATTATTTAGAAGGACAAAACAACAATAAAAAAGTCATTCTCTATAACTTGGACCACCATTGAGGGGAAGTAAATCCTAAGGGCTTGTAAAGCATCAGCCTCTAGACAAATGGAAATTATCATTATACTAGTGTGGCATGCTGGTGCTGTGTGCTCTGTAAAAATGGACAAGACATAGTCCCTGCTCCCATGGATAAAGACACCAGCCAGTGAGATGCTCACAGAAACTCTGGCCAAGAGAAATGGTTAGTTGTAAGTACACTAAGTAAAATGAAAACTTTGTCAATAAGGTTTACTTTACTATCAGCAAGTGGACCATATTTCTGGTTTCTGTAATTTGCACCATGAAATTTTCTAGCTGCTATCGGTACACAAGAATGGCATCTAGTGGACACTCGAATAAACTACAGACCCGTGAAAGGGCAATTCAGAGAGACAACCAAAGAATCATCTTGTCTGTATTGTTTGTGGTGACCAGATTTCCAGATTTCACAGCCAGTATCACTTTTTGAAAATGGAGACTTATGTAGAATTGCCAAGATTATTTTTGTCATTGAGGTGTTAAATAATAACTAATACAACCCATTAAAAACAACAACAAAAAGGATATTCTGTTAGTCCTTCAAATAGAAAGAATAATCTCAGACTAAATGGGAATGTACTTCAAATTGCAAATTTTTAAATTTATTTTAAAAATGCACCACATTGCCTTTTCATTCCTCATTTGGAAAATGAGACCTGGAAAATTTTATGGGCAGTTACTGATAGTTTGATATTTGGGATCTGCTGCTCAGTTGAAGACTCCCTTCTATAACATACCGTGCATAAATACCCCCAGCAGTGGAGAGTTGCTATCAAAAAGTAGCTGTAGTCAGGCATGATGGGGTACACCTGAGGTCTCAGCACTCCGGAGGATCACTTGAGTTTAGGAGTTCAAGACCAGCCTGGGCAAGACCATATCTCAAAATAAACAAACAAATGAATAAATAAATAAATGAAAGTAGCTATATATTCTAGCCCTAATGGATAGGCGGTTCCTATTTAATTTAGGAAAAAATTGCCAGTCTCCACCCATTGGTCCTGAGTTTCCCTGGTGCCCTCCATGAAAAAGCCTAAACCTCAATGACAAATGACATTTGGATGTGTAAAAGCAGCTCACAGTCCTAACCCCTATCTCCTATAATCTCTTCCCTAGACTGAATCCTTGGGATCCTGTGGCTAGTATTTAAACCCTCAGCTGGCAAAGCAGTAAGTGCATTCTTAGTCTTCTAGGAGTCTGATTGCTACAAAGGCAAAATCATAGACATTTGTGAAAAGCTCTTGTGAAGGCTGAATCCAAGAACATCTTGGGGCCGTACTAGGGATTGAACCCAGGGGCATTCTACCTCCGAGCTACCCCCCCAGCCCTATTTTTTATTCTTCATTTGGAAACAGGGTCTCACTAAGCTGCGGAGGGCCCCACTAAGTAGCTGAGGCTGGCTGCAAACCTGTGATCCTCCGGTTTCAGCCTCCCATGTCAGCCTCCCAAGTACTGAGATTACAAGGGTGCGCCACCACGCCCGGCTCCGGCTCCAAGAACATCTTTCCCCAGGCTAACCGACTAAGAGCAGTGCGCAAGTTTACTTATTCATCAACCTTGTTGGCAGACAGGAAGACAGACACCCACAGGGCCACAGTCTCTTCTGTTACAGATGACGTCATCCTTACCTCCAGACACAGTCCCCTCTCCCACACCTCCGGAATTACTGAACCTAGATGTTACTAAGGTCTTTCGTTGGTCACACACCATTACTCACCTTTCAAAGATTCTCCCGATGGGGGTGGGAACTGGGGGAGGGCTAATTGACCGATGTATGCACGTATACTTCTACCACCCTGAAACCCATCAAGATGTATGATTAGAATGCACCAATAAAAAATATATATATAGAAAAAAAAAGGTTCTCCCGAATGGTATTTGCTTTTGGTAGGAATTGTCAAAAGACAAAATTACAACAAATTTTGTTTAAAGATTTAATTGGCTTTTATTTGTGATTCTGGAATCTGGCAACACCCCATTCTATAAAATAGTAAAAAAGTGTTCCCATGAGCTGAACAGAGGAGGTTGGCTGTATAGACAGAAAGAGCTGAAGAAAGCAGAAACAGGAAATGAAAGATGGACTGGTGGGTTCAAGGTTACTTTCCCTCTAGGGTTAACACAGAGCAAGAACTTCCTTATTGCTCTGACTTGGGTTGACTGGAATCTTCTGGGCTTTTTTCTTTTCTGATTTTTTTGTTTTAACTGACTAGTTTGAAAGTTCAGTTTGATCACGTGGCACTTGGCACAAATGACTTTATCTGTTCTGCTGGGGCCTAGTGCAAGAGACTAGTCCAAAACAATGTACTTATTTCTTTCTTTCTTTCTTTCTTTCTTTATTTGGTACTGGGGATTGAACCCAGGAGCATTCTACCTCCAATATTTTTTATTTTGAAACAGGGCCTCACTAAGTTGTTGAGGTTAGTCTTGAACCTGCGACTCTCCTGTCTCAGCCTCCCAAGTACTGTGATTACAGGTTTGTTCCATGTACTTTAACAGAACAAAATGCACTAGTACACTGTATAATTTGTTTCAGCTGTGAGTGCTAGCTAACTTCATCTCAACAGTGGTTTTAATAAGATAGTTTATTCTAGACAGTCTAAGGCCAATACAGTGCTCCCACAATATCAGGACCCAAGCTGCTTCTATCTCATCGATGGCCCATGTGTGGTTTCACTCCCAAGGCCACTCTGTGGTCCAACAAGACTTCTACTGCTCCAGCTGTTATATCTACATTCTTATCAGATGGACAGAGGAAGGGCAAAGAACAATACTACCCCTCTTTTTAGGGACATTTCCCAGAGGTTGCACACCAGTTCCAAGGGGGACTGTGCTGTCATTATCATTGTTGTGATGGTTTTCAAAAAGGAGAAGAAGAGGAAAACTGAGGTTGGGAGACAAGTAGCTTTGTATGCTCACTGTGCACAAGATCAGACATAAGGTAACATGATCACTGATCCAACCTTAGTGATCAGCCTCTCTGAAAAATCACTAAATGTCAAATTGTATAGGCCCCATAGCTAAAA
This sequence comes from Glis glis, assembly GCA_004027185.1. Lineage (NCBI taxonomy): Eukaryota > Metazoa > Chordata > Mammalia > Rodentia > Gliridae > Glis > Glis glis. The sequence continues at coordinate 7,368 of PVJS01053528.1, read as the reverse complement.
TTCCTCAAAACGAGATCAATGAAAATGACCAGTGGGCACTACTGGGACCCATGGACATGTATTCAGCAGGACCATAATCATTCAAGCAAGTGGTTTAACTTCGATGTCCTGGATTTGTATTTCTATGCAGGAATTCCTTCCCAGAATTTCTCAAAAATGTTATTTTTTTTTTTTTAGATGTCAAATTCTGAGAAAAATAAGTTGAAAAATTTAGAAACATGTGAAGAGAGTTCTGTGAGAATTAAGGCTTCACAGTCAATACAGAGATATTGCTAGTTCAAAGGAATCCACTGATACCAAATCAAAAACAGAAAATGCTGAGGAATGCGTGGGAAGGTGTGATCGATAGTCCTGCAGGAAACAGGAGGGTGAAGGAGAGAAGAGGGCATCACCGAAGCAGCCTTGCTGGCAGCCAATGCCCTGTTGTCAGCTATGATGTGCTGGGGTTGGCTCAGGAGAGGGACGGGAGGCTTACCTCTTCCCAACTCTCAGTGACCTTGCATTGGTAGCTTGGCATTGACCCTATAGGAGCAGTGACACCTCCCCTTGGAATTTGGGGGAATTTTTTTGGCCCAGGAGAGTCAGTCACCCATGCACACTGGCTATAAGCATGTGCTTGTGGCCTGGTCTGATTCTAATGGTAAGTCATTTTTGCAAATAAAATTAATATTAGTAAGTTTATATATATAGAATACTTACACAAATCCTATGAATGGTATCAGAAAAAAATAACAAATTTTGGAAGCAAAAGAAGTCCTTAAGTTGGCAATTTCAACAAGTGATTCAATTAACCTTGCTAGTGGATCTAAAAGTTAACATTATTGGAAAGTTTCCCAGTAATGATCACTGGCATTTATTTTCAAGAGTTCAGAATATCCACTATAGGATACAGTTCTTTGTAAATACATTAACAGAAGAGATACAAAAAAAAAGCTACGATTGTCACTGTAAAACACTCCAACATGAAACAGAAACTGTTCCAAAATCTGAATTAGCAAGAGCAATATTGATTTCAACAGCAAAATCAAGACTGGAGGCGGGGGGGGGGGGGCACAAAATCTTCATCATTGAAAAAGGAAATGAAGCCGGGCGCAGTGTCCCACGCCTGTAATCCCAGTACTTGGGAGGCTGAAACAGGAGGATTGCAGGTTCCAGACCAGCCTCAGCAACTTAGTGAGACCCTGTTTCAAAATAAAAAATAAAATAAAATAGGGCTGGGGGTGTAGCTCTGAGATAGAATGCCCCTGAGTTCAATTCCTAGTACCACAATAAATAAATAAATAAATAAATAAATAAATAAATAAATAAATAAGGAAGTGAGTTTCTGTGAAGCACATCTGCCCTAATGCCAAACTTGAGGATACCTTGGGCATACTCTTAATAATACAATCAATACCAGTGAAAAATGAGTTTTCTACATCTGGAATATTTGTCACAGAGCAAAGATCAAGACTTTCAGATGGAGCAATTAAAGGGTGTGTGTGTGTGTGTGTGTGTGTGTGTGTGTGTGTGTATGTGTGTGTTACTGGGGATTGAATCCAGGGGCATTCTACCTCCAAGCTAAAACCCTAGCCCTTTTATTTTTTGTTTTTGAAACAGCTCTCACTAGGTTGCCAAGAGTCTTGCTAAGTTGCAGAAGCTATCCTTGAACCTGCAATCATACTGTTTCAACCTCTCAAGTACCAGGATTACAGGTGTGTGCCACCATGCCCAGCTAAGCTTTGTATTTTAAAGGTTCATTTTTATTTTTAAAATGTTAACTTCTAAATATTTGTGGTATTCTCTTCAATTTGAAGTGACATTTGTTTGGCATTTATTTTGTGTTAAGTTTCCTTCTTAACATTTTCTATATCCAATATCTATATCAGGTCAATATAATTTTTAGATATTATTGAAATAAACTTGTTGTACTATATTGGTTCAAAATAATTGCAAACCAAAAAGTCATGTTTATAGAAAACTTCTAGCATCATCTTATCACAGATAATCAGTCACTATTTATTATTATGGTCCCTCATTCTTTTTTTTTTTTTTCAGTACAGGGATTGAACCCAGGGGCCTTCTACCTCCAAGCTACACCCCCAGCCCTATTTTTTATTCTTTATTTTGAAACAGGGTCTCACTAACTTGCGGAGGGCCTCACTAAGTAGCTGAGGCTGGCCTCAAACCTGGATCCTCCAGTCTCAGCCTCCCAAGTACTGGGATTACAAGTGAGCGCCACCACGCCTGGCTCCTCATTCTTATTTAAAAATATGTAAATAGAGTGTTATGAAAAATGTGGAACAAGCCAGGCGTGGTGGCACACACCTGTAATCCCAGTATTTAGGAGGCTGAGACAGGAGGATCACAGGTTTGAGGACAGCCTCAGCAACTTAGCTAGACCATGTTTCAACATAAAAAATTAAAAAAAAGGGCTGGGGGTATATAACTCGGAGGTAGAATGTCCCTGGGTTCAATCCCCAGTGCCAAAAAAAAAAAGATGTGGAACAATTTATGATTTCAGGAATGCCTGAGAATTCCTGGGAATTCTGATTTCTCATTCCCAAATACTGAGTATTAGTATCAGTCAGAAATTTGGAAACATTCTTCTGATCATTGGCTTTCAAACTTTTTTAAGCAGCAGATGTGTGTGTGTGTGTGTGTGTGTGTGTGTGTGTGTGTGTGTGGTGTAGGGGATTAAACCTAGGGGTGTTGTACCTCCAGGAACACCCCCAGCCCTATATTATTTTATTTTTTATTTTGAAACAGGGTCTTGCTAAGTTACTATGTGCTGGCCTCAAACCTGCAATTCTCCTGTCTTGGCCTCCCAAGTACTGGGAAAACAGGTATGCACCACCACGCCCTGCTAGATTCTTTTTTATTTAAAAAAAAAATCTAGATTGGAAACAAGGCAGAGAAGAGATAGACCCGAGCCTCTGACTGAAGGAGACAGAATAAGGAGACTGGATTCTGTCCTGAACTTTGTAACCAATTTGCTGAGTGACTTGGAAGCGGTAGGGCTGGTCACTTTGGAGTCTCTAAGTAATAGTTAAGTTTGCTCTTTTAAATCTTTGTACCATCTTTTTTTTTTTTTAATGTTACTGGGGATTGAACCTAGGGGCATTCTATCTCTGAGCTACACCCCCAGCCCTATTTTATTCTTTATTTCCTTAGCCTTGCCAGAGATTAGAATCCATGCCTTAAATCTACCCTGTCTAAAGACACAGGGTGGGTGCAGGTACAACCAGGCCTCTCCCATGGGCCAGTGAGCCCCAGAACACTCCTTCTCCTCTTCTCAACCCTCCCAAATGTACCCCTGCAGGCCCAGAAATTCTAACAGTCACCCTCAACACCCAGAGCCCAGAATTTTCTGGAAACTTAACAACCTTCCCCCCAATTTTGCCTTCCTCAACCATGTGAATGGGGCAGAGAGAGCAAGAGAGAGAGAGAGAGACAGAGAGTGTGTTTACCCCTATCCATGTGTTTGTCTTGAGAATCCATCCCTGTTTCTATATCTGTGTTTGTGTTATTGTATCTATCTCAGATTAGAGTTAGTCCATTTTGTAATTTTTTTTTTTTTTTTTTTTTTTTTTGCGGTACCAGGGATTGAACCCAGGGGCATTCTACCTCCGAGCTACACCACTGGCCCTATTTTTTATCCTTTATTTTGAAACCGGGTCTCACGAAGTTGCAGAGGGCCTCACTAAGTAGCTAAGGCTGGCCACAAACCTGGATCCTCTGGTCTCAGCCTCCCAAGTACTGGGATTACAAGCCTGCGCCACCACACCCGGCTCATTTTGTAATTTCAAAAATAACCTTTGTTGTTCCTTTTCCTCTGTTAGTTTCTCAATTTTCCTTATTTAAACACAAACCATTCATTATGGGAGATACAGATAAAAAGGGTGTAGTAGTCGGCTTGTGGTCATTATAACAAATGCCTAAGATAAGCAAGTTATAAAGAGGAAAGGTTTGTTTTGGCTCACAGTGTTGGAAGCTCCAGTCCATGGTCAGTTGGCCCTGTCATTTGTAGGCCTATGGTGAGGTTACATGTCATGGCAGGAGTGCACATGGTTGAGCAAAGGCTCAGGTCCCATCCCCTTTAAGAACACAGGGCCCGTGACCTAAAGACCTTCCACTAGGCCCCACCTCTTAAAGGGTCCACCACCTCCCAGTAGTGCCATCCTGAGAAGCAAGCCTTTAACACATGGGCCTTTGAGAGATAAGATCCAGGATCCAAATTATAGCAAAGGGGGCTGGGGGAGGGGTAACTCAGTAGTAGAGCGCTTGCCTAGCACATGTAAAACCCTGAGTTCAATCTCTAGCATCGCAAAAACAAACAAACAAAAAGCCAATAACATCAAATTATAGCAAAGGGAAAACATTTAAAACACACAATCCACCCACCAGAGACAGTTGCTTATTAATACCTTGGCCTACAGCTCTCCACATCCTCTTCTATGCATAGAAGTATATTTTAACAAAAGTAGAATTTCATCTTACAGCCACATTTATACTTCTCTAATTCACTCTAACTTTTTAGTTACCAGTACATGATGAATGCTCTTTCATGTTAGTGAGTTTAAATTTTGAATCCTGCCTAGCATTGGATTTTATGGCTGTGCTGGAATGTGCCAGACAGCCCCCTCCTGTGGGTACTTAGTCTGTTTCTAACTTCTTACTCTTACAGATGTGCTGGATGAGCACATCGGGGTGGGGGTGTGGAGTGGGGCTGTAGGTCTCTGTGACTCCAGCAATATGTGCCTTTTCAAATGTCATGTCCTCTGGAATGGGGACCTGGCAAAGCACAATGACCCTTTTCTACTCCTTGGAACGAGCAGTTTCCTTTAAGGAAGGTACTTTTCCAGAAAACATGTTATTCTAAGGCCTCCCGATTCCAGAATGCAGCCTGTCCTGGAAAGAAATACCATGGTGGCTTCAGAGCCAGGGAATGTGGAGAAAGAGCAAGGCAGGGGTGCCTCTTCCCCGGGCCCCTCCCGACAGCTGGGTTTCAAGGATCTTCACTCTCACACCTCCCCCAGGCAAGGCCAGGTAGGATCCTCATCTCCTCTGCACAACCAGGACCCAGAGGCCCAGCAAGTCAGTGGTGGAGGCCCTTTCCACTGTGCCCTGCAGGACTGGGATGGAACCCAGAGGCCTTCCTTGCTCAGAGCTGAAGGGAAGCGGGAGGAGATGACAGAAAACAAGACCTTTCGAGGAGAGAGGCCCAGTCTGATCCCTGCAGGTGCGAAGCCTTAGGGAGGCTCTTCACAGCTTGCAGGGGAGGCTTCTTGGGCTGCTAGAGGGGCTGCAGACCGCAAAGACCCCTTTCTTCTGCAAAGTCAGAAATGCAGGTGGGGGCAGGTGTCAGCAGGGGTTTGGCTCAGGTAAACCTGGGGCAATCAGATCCCCGAGCTTCGCTCCTACTGAAGAGACACAGTGGGGTCTGCGAAGAGTTTGCTTGGTGCAGACAGCTCAGCTCTGCTCCTGCAGATTTGGCATCTGCCCAAAACACTGTTTAACAGGGCTCTGTGCCCTGTTAAGTGGAGATTACAGGGTTGCTGTGAGCGCCGGCAAGAGCATATGTATAGAAACTATAGTTCCCGCTGCACAGTAAAAGCCCAGTTGAAGCTAGCAATAGTAGTGGAGTGAATAGAGAGAATGCTAGGTGTGGAAACTGGGTTCAAGTATAGCTCTGCCTGCTGAGCATGGTGGTACATGTCTGTAATCCCAGTACTTGGGAAGTTTAGACAGGAGGATCGCAGGTTCAAGGCCAGCCTCAGCAAGTTAGTGAGACCCTCAGTAATGTAGCCAGACCCTGTTTCAAAATAAAAATAAAAAGGGCCAGGGGTGTAGCTCAGAGGTAGAAGGCCCCTGGATTCATTCCCCAATACAAACAAAACAAAGTGGCTCTGCCCCAGCTTTCCAGGGTGACCTTGAGCAGCTGCTCCCCTCACTGACACCAGGTGAACACTCCTCCTTTGCTAGTATTTTGGTGATGGTGACAGCCTGTCTTACACCCTAAGGGATAGGGGCAGGGGCCTCTCTCTTACAGGGAGGGCTTCCTGCTGGCCTGTTGGGGGCCCCTCCCTCTCCTTAAACAATAGGCTGCACTGGGGAGAATGGTGCAGCACACACTCACAACACACACACCACACTCCAATATACCACACATATCACACCCACAACATACACCACACACACACAACACACCCCAACATACCACACGCACAACATACATCCCACACCACACACACACACACACACACACACACACACACACACACGCACACACTACTGCCTAGCTATTCACTCCACTCCACCCACCAAGGTCCTGTCAAGTCTCATGTTGCAGGATCCAGGGACCACCATCTGTGCTCACCTTCCTCAGTCCCTTCTGCCTTCAATTGGTCTCAGAATCCATCTCACAGAACCACTCTCCCCGCAATGTTGCCAGATAAAAATGCAGCATACCCAGTGAAACTGGGATCTCAGATAGACGACAAATAATGTTTTAGCGTAAGTATGTCCCAACTATTGCATGGGACATATTTATACCCCAAATTACTCATCATCTATCTGAAATACCAATTTAACCAGATGTCTTGTATTTTTATTTGCTAAACCTGGCAACCCCGTTTCCCCAATTTCTTTGCCCAATTTCTTTTCAGACCTTCCTGTCCCTTTTCTGGTTGCTCCTCCTCAAACCTCCCTCTGTCAGCCTGCTCCAGGGTGCTGGCCTTGACTGCCTTCTCTTCTCAAACTCCTGCTCTGCTGGGACAGCTCCTCCACCCCTTACACCCACCTCCACAGGGGCTGGCCTCACCAGGGTCCTCCGAGGACCTCATCTCCAGCCCCTGCCACACAAGTCACCTCTCCTCCCAGCAGCAGCACATGGCAATGCTCTTGTATGTGCCTGGACGCTGTGCCTGCCCAGCCTGACAAGTAAAGCTGCCACTTTGCAGCCTCCATACTCCATTTCCTGGAAACGTGCTGACCAAATGCAGCAAGAAGTGCTTCCTGCCTGCCCAGCTTCTCTCTGTGTTGGCCAGGCCAAGCCACTGACTCCCTGCCCACAGGTTCTCTAAACCAACACCTTCCCCTATTTATTTATTTATTTATTTATTTCTCTCTTTTTCTGTTTTCCTTTAGTGTGGGGGGGGCACTGGGGATTGAACCCAGGAGCATTCTACTTCTACACCCTCAGCCCTATTTTATTTTTTTATTTTATTTATTAATTAATTAATTTTTTTTTGCGGTACCGGGGATTGAACGCAGGGGCGTTCTACCTCCATGCTACACCCCCGGCCCTATTTTTTTTTAATGCTTTTATTTTTGAAACCGGGTCTCACGAAGTTGCGGAGGGCCTCACTAGGTAGAGAGAGAGAGAAA
>PVJS01053527.1:0-13268 GCA_004027185.1 Glis glis | reverse complement strand
CACCGCCCGCCTCGCTGAGTCTCTGAGGAGCAGGAGGCCTGAGGAGGAGCAGGCTGAGTCTGGGTGAGCGCCGTCCAAATTCAGGGTGCTCCCTAGGCACCCTGCAATGGGGAACAACCAGGGCCCAGCAGGGGCAGCTGTGGACTCCGGTGGGTTTAGAGCCCAGGATCCAGAAAGGACGAGAGTGCTGGGCAGGCCGGGCCCTGAGGCGGCTCAGGATGAGGCTGTGGGGGCAGGAGCTTCCGCTGTGGTGGGGTGTCCAGACTCCCGCCAGCCCACCGGTGCTTGGGCCTGAGCCCTCCGCTGGAGCCAGCAGATGCAGCAACGTGGAACCCGTGACTTTCGGAGGGGAGGGAGCCAGGCTGAGGCCTCTGTCCCCAGGGTTCCTGTCAGCCGGGGCGAGGGAGGAGAATGCTACAGATGGCAGCACAGAACTTGCTTATTTGCTTTTATAGGCAGGCTGGTGCCCGAGCAATTCATTGACAAACCCCACCACGGGGACAAGGGTCAGCACAGTTACGGAGGGAGGTGGGAAGGGAAGGAGCCTTGGGACGGGAGGCAGGGGAAGGCACGGTCCATCCAGGGGTCCCGTGGAGCCTGAGGACAAAGATCTCGGCCCAGGGAAGATGGGTGTCCTTGGCTCAGCAGCCAGCCCGGGCACCACTGGGCGCCACCAACTCTGGAAAGACAAAGGCGGGGTCTGGGCTGGGAGGTTCGTCTCCTCCTGCCCCTACTTCTCTAGGGCCTCTGCGGCTTCCTACCTCACAGGCCCCATGGCATGCGCCGGTAATCGTTTTAAAACATGTGATGGAGACGGCCCACCTGCCGGATGGTGGACGACCCAGCCATGCCCACCCCGCCCCGGCCCTCGGCCCTCGCAAACTCACCTGTAGCTACAGCTCATCCTCACTGAGTTGCCTGGGGCGGGAGGAAGGGAGACGGAAAGGTGAGTGGGAGGGGCGGGCTGGGGTTCCTGAGGCTGGGGAACCCCTCCTGGTGGCCTGCCCCGCCTTTCCTGGCCACCCGTGTCATGGGTTTCCCGGCAGCACTCACCGAGGCGCCTTACTGCCCCCGCAGCGGAATCTTTTGCCTTGAAATGAGAAGAGAAGGTTGGTCTTCATTGACCTCTCATTTTACAAGACCCTGGAAGATGCATCCTCCCTCCATCCCTCCTGCCAGCATCGTCTTGGTGTCAGGGCTGGACAATATCCATTCAAGAGCCCAGGTCAGTCAGTCAATCAACAAACATTTGCTGCAGGTATCCGTGGTGGACTGTGAGCACATTGAGCCAAGCTGCTGAGACCAGGCCTCAAGGTATTCCTGGCACAATGCTGGGCACACTGTAGTGCTCAGTGCACACTCGGAGAAGGACGGCTGCATGTCTAAAGCAGAGATCCATACTCAGGCCCATCTGTCTCCTATGCCGCTGTGCTCAACCACCACAGGGCCTGAGAGGCAGGGCAGGGACCATGAGCGTATCAGAGTTCCAGAACGCAGAGGTGTGTGTGCTACATCAAGTGGCTTCCCTCCACTGATGCTTTTCTTTAGGTTGTTAAACTTGCGTTTTTTTTTTTTTCTGATGTTTTTCTTTAGGTTGCAAAATGAGCACTTATTAGGCACCTGCGGTGTGCCCTGTGGTGCTGGGAGATCTCCAAGGACCCTTTTCTCCCCTAGAACACCCCATGCCTAGCTGTCCCTTCTTAAAGTGTCTCTTGATGCTGTGTCTTCGGATGATCTTGGGAGGCAGGTGGGATAGCCCCTATTTCATAAATGAGACTGAGCCCAGGAGTCATGGTAAGCCAGCAGCGGGGCTCTGGTCTGGCTCGTAGTCATGCTTGCTTTCCAACACCAGGGCGTCAGACACACCTGGAGTCAGCTGGATCCAGCACCCGTCAGGGTGAGTCTGACTTTTCATCTGCCAAATCCCTCCCTGGTGCTGAGAGGCTCGGATGGGCTGCAATGCGGCCGACACCCAAGAGAGAGCCCAGATCAGGGCCCAGCTCCAGCTCCCCTGCCCAGCCTGCCTGTTCTACCTGCAGGTTCCCAGGCTCCAAAAGAGCTGACCCTCCTATCTCGGCCGCCCCTCCCAGGTCCAGTAGAGAGAGCGTGGGAGGAAGAGGGAGCCAGGCACCCCCTATCCTGTGGGGTCTCAGTCCACCCTTGAGGTCTGGCAAGCCACCTTGCCTGGTGGTTTTGAGAAGATACATGACCCGCCCCGGCCATCCCTGCTCACCAAGTAGAATGAGGAGCCCCAGGACAAAGGCCAGGCCGGCGAAGATCAGGCCCCCCTTGCGCACGGTCTCGTAGTCTAGGGAAAGAGGGGGTGTGTCATCACCCGGCCACCCTCCCCAGAGCCCGCCCCACAGCCCCAGAGTAACTGGGTTGGGAGGAACCAGAACCAGCTGCTGGGCGAAAAGGGAGGCCTGCAGGCTTACCATAGGAGAACGGGTCCACATCCCCCTTGGGGCTGCCACCTGTGGAGAGAGCCAGAGGTGGGATGGGGTGTCACAGCTGGCAGGAAGCCCCAGGCCTCCCCTCCCAGCCAGCCCCCAGGGTCCCCAGACCAAGGGGAAGCTGGGAAGGGGAGGCTGGGGGGCACCGGGACACAGCCACCTTGGGACCAAAGACCATCCAGGAGGCCTGTGGTAGTCGCCTGGGGACCTGCCCGCGGCCTCTGACTGAATGAATAGAACAGAGCTCTGAGTTCACGGGACAGAGGACACTGAGGCCCAGGCGAGACGTGTCCAAAGTCCCAGTGGGAGCTGGAGGCACGCTGGGCTTGATGCGTTTCTAGACTGCTCTCCTAAGTCACCATCGTCAGGAGAAGCAACTTTAAGAGACACTAAAGCATGGTGCTCTTACACGCCAGGCTCGCGCTAGCAGAACATTTGCTCATCGGCTGTATCCGGCACTGTATCCATCATCCCCGTGTAATCCAGGAGACCATAGAGGCACAGAGACAGCAAGTAAGCCACCCACAGTTACACAGCAAGTGCGGGGCAGAGCTGGGGTGGGAACCCGGGCAGACCGTCACTAGGAGTCTGGCGCACGCCGGGTCTCAGGTGGTTGGTCCAGCTGTCTGCCTGCCCTCCTGCCACCTGCAGAGCTCACAGTCTTGCCCTCCAGCCCAGGAGCTGCATACACTTGCCCTGGGACCACGGGAAGGTGGCTGGCCAGGGACCTCCAGCCACCCCAGGGCTGCCCTCTCTCCTGCCCGGTAACCCCTTCCCAACCCAAAGGAACGTCGTAGCTCCACTGTGCTGAACCGGGCCCTGGGCAGTGGCGACCTTCAGGGGCCTGGTGAGGCCGCTGTCCCCAGGGCCAGTCCATTGGCCAGAAGGGGCCGGGGTATTGTTGCCCAGGAAGGCAGAGGTGAAGGAGAACCACGAGGACCCAGGCCCCTGGCCTCATGCGGAAGGCCTTCCGTATGGACTCCCCGGAGGCAGTATGGGTGCTGTTCAAGGTCACCTGGGAGTTAGTGTCAGAGCCACCGGTTGGCCCCTCACCTCACCACACCGGAAGCTCCTGCCCCCACAGCCTCATCCTGAGCCGCTGCAGGGCCCGGCCCACCCAGTACTCTCATCCTTTATGGATCCTGGGCTCTAAACCCACCTGAGTCCACAGCTGCCCCTGCTGGGCCCCGGTTGTTCCCCATTGCGGGGTGCCTGGGGAGCACCCTGCATTTGGATGGTGCTCCCCCAAACTCAGCCTGCTCCTCCTCGGGCCTCCTGCTCCTCAGAGACGCAGCGAGGCAGGCGGTGCGTTCCAGAAGGCCAAGGATGGAGGCTCATCCCCACCGGCCTCTACCTGCCGCTCCAAGTTCTGCACTTTAAGCTATTTTTCTTCAGGGTTAAGGCAGAGTCCCCTTCAAAATGCAGTTTCTTAGAGAGGAGGCTGGCACACGGAGGAGGGCTGGGTACCCTGGGAGGCGAGGTGGCAGGAGAGGGACGCGGGCCAGCCTCACAGACACACACTCACCATCATCCAGCCCTGCCATTTCCCTCTCCCCGCGTCCTGCCTCCTCCGCGTTAGGCGAGTGTCTGCTGTGGGTGGCCGGGGACGAGGTGGGGCATTAAACATTAACAGTGCCAGCTAATATTTACCCTGGTCACAAGAGAGGGCTGTGGTGTAGACGGAGGGGCTCCTGGGAGGCAGGGTCAAGGAGGCACACTCGCCAGCCTCCCAACCCTCCCAAAGGAAATTTCCAGAGAAAGGCCAGGGATGGGCTGCAGCAGGTGGAGAAGGAAAAGCCAGGGCGCAGGGCAGGAAGGGAGCCTTGAAACCCCATTCAGCATGTGCTACGCTTGAGGGTCCTGAGCAGTCGGGGTCCCACAGAGTCCCCGACCGGCAGCAGCCCAGCTCACCACCCTGCAGAGGCCGCTGTGGCTGCTGATGCTCCTTCTGTGGCCTGCAAGTCCTGCACACTCCAGAGAGGGGCCCAGGCTTGTCCCAAGGAGCATGCTTTGCTCTGTGGCTTGCAAAGCACTGCCTACTGGTGCCTCCTGGAGCTTTGTGCCAGTCTCCATTTTGTAGATGAGGCATCTGAGGCACAGAGAGGTTGGGGCCTTGCGCAAGGTTACACAGCGAGGGGCAAGGAGGGGACTGACAGTCTCCTTTGGCTTCAGGGGTCAGGTACTTGGCCCGCGCCTCCCAGGCTGCCCCTCTCCTCTGGGACTCCGGTGTCAGGTTCTCCATGAGTACTGCTGAGTCCTCTTTGAAATATGGTCAGCTGAATTGGCCTCCAGAAGATGCCAAAGTCCAGTGGCTGCGGGCAGTGGTCAGGATCCAGCAGGGTAGCTTAGTCCTTCTAAAGAGAACCACTCCGTCCTCCTCTGAGCGGGGCAGGGGATGGACGCTGGAGTTCACGCCCCGGCTCCTCCGCTTGCTAATCCTCTGGCCTGTGTCTAGTTACCCTCACCGCACACGGGCCAGAGCACCTGCCAGCAGGGTTGCTGAGGACTGTGAGACACGCATGTGAAGAGCACGGTGGGACCTGGCTTACAGCAGCGTCGCCATTGCCGCGGTCACGGTCGCATTGATTGGGAAACAGCAGGCATTAGCCTTGATTTCATGCTAGCTACTGGACACAGAAAAGCCAGCCGCCCTCTGATGAAAATGAACGGAGGTGACACAGGGAGAGACGCTCACTGCCCTGCGGACCCAGGACTGGGACATCCATTCAGCTCGCTCTTACGTTCAGAGCCAAGTGACTGTGTCCACGCGAGCCCGAAGGCAGAGCTAACATTTAGTGAGGGTGGACCGCACACCCGGCTCTGCCTGCATCTCCCCATCTAACCCACGCTAGCTCCACTGTGCAGATAAAGAAATGGGCTAGTCATGTCCTCCCCATGACGACCCCCGAAGGTGGCTAGGGCAGTGCCAAAATCCCCACTGGGCAGACCAGAGAAACTGAGGATTCTCCTGAAAGAGTCAGGGGCAGATTGGGAAAGCCAGGCCCTCAAGGCTGGGGTGCTAAACTCATCGCCCCCTTCACACAGGACAATGGTGCCTCCTTTATTGTATTACCTGAGTGGACTTTGTCTATCTCTGTAAGCCACTATGGATTCTCTCTGCAATAATAAGGGATGAAAAATAGGTGGAAAGTTGGTGGATGGATGGATGGATGGATGGATGGATGGAGCCTTAGGGGAAGCAAGTTGACAGCACATTTCTTTTTTTTTTTTTTTGTGGTACCGGGGATTGAACCCAGGGGCGTTCTACCTCCGCGCTACACCCCCGGCCCTATTTTTTATACTTTATTTTGAAACCGGGTCTCACGAAGTTGCGGAGGGCCTCACTAAGGAGAGAGAGAGAGAGAGAGAGAGAGAGAGAGAGAGAGAGAGCTGAGGCTGGCCGCGAACCCGGATCCTCCAGTCTCCGCCTCCCAAAGTACTGGGATTACAAGCATGCGCCACCAAGCCTGGCTGGGTCCGCATTTCTGAATTCTGTGCAAGGCCCCGTTCTAAGCACTTTGTAGACATGCTATCCTTAGTCATTATCCTACTCTGTAAGGTCAAGAAAGCCTCATTATCACCCCCATTTTGCAGAGGAAGAACCTGAGACACAGAGGTTAAATAACTCGCCAGAGGGCAAACAGAGAGGAAGTGCGGGGACGAAGATTGGAAGCCAGCAGCCTGGCTCCTGATTTCCTGCAGAAGGACAGACAGACAGACTGGCGAGGAGGTGGCCGGCAGGGACACGCTGCTTCCCCAGCCCCTGCATCTCGGCAGACCTAGCACTCCACAGTGAGATGCCCTTGGTCCTCCTCTTCCTTCTGCTTTTCCCGGGCCTCCGGGGAGTTGGAGGGTGCACTTGAAAGTGATGAGGTGGCTGCCCGCGTCGTAGCCTGAGATGGGGAGAGAGACAGGGCTTGGGGACTCACCTAGGTACCACCTGTCCATGGCAGGAGCTGCCGGCCGTGTTCTGGGATACGGGAGAGGTGGGAAGTGCCAGTGCCTGCCTGCGGGGCCAGGTGGGAAGGGTGGCAGCGCTCCTCCCTCCACACCTCAGACAGGAAGAACAGGAGCAGGAGGAAGGGCGGGAGGGAGCCCCCCTGCCTGCCTGGGCAGGTCAGACACGTGAGCTGAGCTTCGGGGAGATTCCCTGACCTCCACCTGGCTCCTGAGGGAGGAGAAGCTGTGAGCCACAACAAAGCAAACCGCAGCCTCCAGGCCGCCCCGGGGTCTCCATGCTGCAGCCAGCACCCTGCACTCTCAAGGGCTTTCACTCAGGGGAGCTGCACCACCATCCTCAGGCCTCGCCGGACCTCAGCCCGGCCCCCTGGTTAGTCACTAGGAGCCCCCGAGGTGGGGAAGGTCAGCAGCAGCCCGTGGAAGCTGCCGTGATGGGTAGGAGCCTTTTCCAGTTGGTCCCGGGGACTGAGGGGCAGCAGCCTCCCGGGTCACCCTGCTAGCTGGGCAGCAGAAAGCTGGAGAGCAGCTGGGGCTGGAGCCGGCCTGGGGTCTGCCCTTCCTCCACAAGGGCTCCTCACCCAGCCCAAGGGTCCCATCCAGGCAGCAATGACAGAGCTCCCCTGCACCCCAAGGAATCAGCCAGAGATCTAAGCACCTGGTGAGCCTCTGGGGGCTCCCCTGGTGCCAGAGCAGCACGGGGAAGGCAGCGCTTCTTCTGGGCCTGGGGGGTAAGGGGGACAGGGCTGCACACAGCTGGCTCAGAGTCCTTGTGCCCTGACCACTACCACTGGCCCAGAGCAAGACCTCCACACTGCCACAGGAAGTCTGTGTGGTCCACTCAGGCCGCAGGCTCTCCCTCACACAACCCGGCCACCTCACACAGACACCAGGCAGCTATCTGGGAGGAGCGGGGTCTGCCCACGCTGACGGGCGCCTCTGTGTCCCTCCTTGACAGTACTTCCTGCCCTGAGCCTGCTAATGAGACCCCCAAGAAGCTGAGAAGGAGAGCAGAGGCCCCGGAGGTTCTCTGGGCAGGTTGAGGTCTGTCCTAGGCCCTGAGCCGGCACCCCATCAGGGCTCTCGCACCTCCCTAGCCACACCTGGAGGCTGGGGTGCAGGGGGACCCTGCCCAGCGGCTGCAGTCCCAAGCAGCCCAGGGCGGCGGAGTGGAAATTTCCCAAGCTGCGCACTTGGAGAAGTTCATGAAGTCAGGGTTACGTGGAACTGCAAAGGTGGCCTGGTCCAGACATGTGATCAGTGGTCTAGAAAGGTGGCGATCTCAGCTGGACCCCACCATCCCCATACACACCCCACATTCCCTCCCAGCCCAGGCTTGTTACAGACCGACCAGGAAAGCGTCTCCAAGGCTACCCGCTCACCCCCTCACCTGACCGGCGTTCACTCTCCTACTCAAAACCCTCAGAGTATAAACCGAAGTCCTAAAAAGCGCTCTCCATCTCACTCCAGTGCCTTCTCTAAACCAGTCTCCTGTCTCCCCGCCTGTCTTCCCGTTCCAGCCACACCCGTCCCCTGGATGGTCCTCTAACCCTCCAGGGCTCAGTCCTGCCTCAGGACCTTTACACAGGCCATTTCGCTCCCTGAGTACTCAGCCTCAGAGAGCATTTTGGCTAAACTACCCTGCCCTCGGGTCTTCCCTTAGGGACTCCCTGTCTGAGCTCCGCCCTTGGCAACGCTCTGCCCCCTCCCCAATTCCCTGTCCTCTGCAGCGCTGACTGCTATCTGACAAGTTGTACGTTTCCCCATTACAATGTGGGCACAGGAGAGGGAGGACCCTTGCGCTTGGTCATTCCTGGATCCCCAGCACCTGGCCCGGCACATAGAGTAGACCCTGAGTTTTTTTTTTAAGTGAATGAATCTATCCCAGAGAGGTGAAGCAGTCTGCCAGCAGTGAAGAAAATCAGAGCTTGTCCAAGGTCCCTCCTGCCCTGCCAGCAACCTGCCTGCAAGGTCACCAGAGAGGCAGCAGGTGGGCAGCACCCCACCGAGCCCACAGCCCCCCCAGGGTCCTTCCCAGGGCTTCTCTCTCACATCTTTTGTACCCCATCCCTGCCCCATCCATGCCAATCCCTGTGGTCTCCTCCTGGGGTCCTGGAGGCCCCACAGGTGTTAGTAAGAGCTGCAGAAGACCCACCCACATCCAAGTCCTCCTCAGACACCTTCCTGTCCTCCTCACACTGGCCAAGGTTACAATCAGGTCCTAGCTGGCACTGGGACAAGGGGTCCCTCTCTGAGACATCCCACTCTCCTGCAGGGAGGCCCTGGCCCCTGACCCCTGGCCCTTGACCCCCAGCCCATGTGGTCCTGAGAGCAGCTTGGGTCTTCCATGAGTCTCTGTGTGCAGGGGCATCTAGGGGTCCAGCCACCAGCTAAAGTCCCTTTGCATCTGACCCTTCACTTGAGGCTGAGTGACACTGGAGCAGGACATCTCTCCAGTGTCCTTCTGCCATCTGTAAAGTGTGATGACACCTACCTTGCAGGACCGCTGCGGGAAGAGATAATGTGGATGAAGTGCTTGGTCCTTCTCATGCCCAGCTGGGCCTCGGAGACAAGGATGCTCACACTGTCCCTTCCCTTGGCTAAGTCCCCAGCTGAGTGACCTCTGTAGCAGGCTCCTGGAGAACACGCTCCCCTCCCTGAGTCTCAGCAGGACCTCTGCCAGCCCCCCACCCACTTTCCTCTCTTCCCCAGACAAGCCCAAGCGGCCTTTCCCCACCCGAGCTGGCTCCGGTCTGGCCTCAGTTCTTCCCATCTTTCCTGGGGCAATGGGGTCAGCTGGGGTAAAAACACTACTCTGCTATACCAGGAAGGCTGTAGGGCAGGCAGAGACCCTCAGCCCACCTTCTCTGTCTGACGGTTTCAGGCTGGAGCCACCCAGGGTGCCCAGCTGTGCCCTCGGGTCCCTCTGAGACCCAGAGACCTCGGAGGTCTTTGGGAGGTAGGGAGAGGTAGTCCCTGTTCCTGGACACCAGTTTCAGCACTGTCATGCCCAATAGGGACAGTGGCCTCAGCTGCTATGCCTCGGTCTCCCCCAAGCCAGCCCCTCTGTTCCCTGACTTTTAAGTCTCAGAGCAGCAACCTGGGGTGGCCCTCCTGGGTTGGTGGAGTAGGGAGGTAACAGGCTAGGACATCCAGCTGATCTCAGTCTCCCTGGTGCTCAAAGAAAGCAGCAGAATGAAGGTCCTCACCAGCAGCCGTCCCAAGATGGAGCTCCCCAGCCCTGCCAGCCCTGGGCTTTACAGGGTCTGCGTGTCAAAGTTCACGGCCCTGATGCCCAGTTCAGTGGCTCACGCCTGTAATCCCAATACTTGGGAGGCTGAGACAGGAGGATCGTAGGTTTAAGGCCAACCTCAGCAACTTAGTGAGACCCTGTTTCAAAATAAGATAGGACTGGGGATGTAGCTCAGAGGTAGAACATCCCTGGGTTCAATCGCTTGTAACACACACACACACACACACACACACACACACACACACACACACACACACTTCATGGCCTTGAACCTCACGTCCCCAGATCAATTCTTCCTGTTGTTGGCTCGTAGACGGAGAGGGGCTTTGAAGAAGCAGAAGCCAGAAGCTCCTAGAAAGCCCTGGCTCCTGGCTCAGGCCCATCCTCGATGCATGGCAGGCATGGCTGCTGGGCTGGGAGGGTGGTGGCTCCTTCTAGGCCTGGTCTGTGCCGCCCAGCGGTTCCGAAACCCGAGAAACTCTGACTCCTGCTCAGCTGTGGCTGCAGGTGCCCGGTCACTGGGGTCTTATAAGGTGGGGCTGGGAGGAGGTGGGCCCTGGAGGGTCCGTTCCTTAAGTGTTGGCTTTAAGATGGCCGGACTGTGGGGCACACAGAGGTCCTGGGAGCTGCCAAGGGGCAATGTACACCGAGAGTCAAAGTCACCAGCCCAGTGACAAGGGCAAACCCATTCGCTCCCCCACCCCTCCCACAGCGAGTTCCCTGGAGAGAAACACATTCTTGACTTTCCTCAGAACTCACGCCTGGTCCTGACCTGGAGCTGAGGCCCTTTTTCTGCAGTGCTGCCCTTCCCCACCAGGAACCACACTCCTCCCTGTCTCTGAGGGCAGCGAGGGGCCTGCTGCCTCCAGGAAGACCTCAGGAAGCAAGCCCCCGGCCCTCATGCCCTCCCCTTTCCTCCCCAGGATGCCGTGGATGTGATTCGATCGCTCCTGTGGCTCTGGGACCATTTATTGAACACATTGCCAAGTCCGCCCTGGCCTCGGGAGGACTTGGGTCACAGTATCTGTTCATTGGTTACATCTTCACCCAGCCCGGCTCTCCTGGCTTAACAATGGTCCTGTTCTGGTCATGGTTCCGGAGAGTTCCGAGGCTCTGCTTCTCTCCTCCCACCAACTCAGCCAGTAGGCTTTGCGGCCACCATTTTACAGAGAGTGGCAGCTGCAGGTAGTGTGTGGACAAGTCAGAGCTTGACCCCAGCTCTGCTCGACAGAAGGGGAGCCCCGCTAGCAGACAGAGGAGAAGAGGATATGGTGGATGGCGATGTTGATAGCGTTACACTTGCAGGTGGGGTCTGGAGTGTTCTTATGGTCACTGTATCACTTTGATCCAGGGAGGCAACAGGGAGACGCTGACGGCTCCGTGCGAGGACCCCAAATGCCAGTGGCTTCCCCGGGGCCAGCTAGGAGGAGGTCCAGCTCACCAACAGAGGAAGGAAGCACTTTCCATCGCAAGGAGACTGACTAAGAGGAGGGAGTCTGCTGAGGCCCGCACAGCTAGAGAGAGGGAAGAAAGGCTGGAGCCTGCTCCTCCGGACCGCACAGGGGCCCGGCTCTGGCCCCCGCCTGACCACCCCAGTCCTTAGGCACACCTGGCCACAGCATCACCTGTCTGGCCACCAACTGGCTTGGCAGGCGCTCGCCATTGCGCAACCAGCCAGGGAGCTGGGTCTGCTCCATAAAATCAACGGCTGGTTGGCTTGAGCTGGCTGGTTCTGCCCCCTTGGAGCTCAGCGGCCACAGCAATGAATCACACTAATGGCGGTAGGTGACCATTTCTCCTCTTTGTGGCCTGGAGACAGGTTATTTCCAAAACTTCTCCCCCCCGCTCAGGCAACACACCTGGCCTCTCTTTCTCTGCTGGGCCCAGGGCAAGGCTGAGCAGCCAGGGACAAAGTGGGGTGAACCAGTCGGAACTGGAGAGCTCCCCACCACCCCGTCCTGCCCAGTCACCTGCCAGTCAGCCCACGATCTGCCCAGAGGGAGGGGACAAGCCCAGTGACCTTGGGATGTGTGCTATCAGCCTGGCATCCCTCTAACCCACCTCCCCAAAAACAACGGGGTGAGTTCTAAAATCTACAACCTGCAAAAACCCAGAGAGGTGGGAAGCCACAGCACCTGGGGGCCCAGAAAGCAGACAGGCCTACTTTTATAATGGTGTTAAACACCTCCGTGCGTCTTTGAACATCTTTGAATCAAATTTATGGAAGACAGGGGGAGCAGTGTGGTTGTATGTGCAGGACCCCCGAGGTGCCGGAGACCGGGGGACTTGACATCACTTTCTGGGTAGTGGCGCAGCGTGGCACGGCAGCTTTCCCGCCCAGTCAAGTTTCATTTGCCACATCAAACCAATCACAAATAGAAAGGAGTGTACGTGCCTAGAGGCTGTGCGAACACAGACCTGGCCTGCCCACAGAGCCGTGCAGCGTCGTGTGTGTTCTGAGTGAGCTGGGCCATGTGGAGTCTTCAGCTGGACATGGGGCGGGGGGGACGGGACACTTGTCGAGCTGTTATGTTTCAGTAGTACTATTTGATCATCAGGTCTTTGGTTCTTCATGCGCCCTGTGCCCAGACCTCTGGCCTCCCACACAGACCTCCTGAGCCTCCAGGGAGCATGGGGTAGCTGGTGCACATCCTGCAAGGAAGGTCATGCCGCAGGTGGCCTCACACCAGCCGTCCCCATCCTCTCCCTGGAATGCAGCCTTCTCCTGAAGCAGCAGCTGGCCCTGTGGGCCCCAACACTGTACTTCAGAGAGAGCCAGGCTCAATCCCAGCTCCTTCACCTGCCGTGTGTGGCCTGGACCAGTCCCAAATGCATCAGAGAAAATTTGTAAAATGGGACTGTCCCACTGTCTCAGAACACAGCTGGTTACCAGGAGGGAATCTAAGTGTGTTTAGTCTTTTGCAAACTCTGGGAAAGTTTGGACAACTAATGTACACACGTGCCATATGATCACTGCTTCTTTCTCTTATTAGCATAATTGGGAAAGGTCCGGACTGCCCCACTGGACTTCCAAAAAAGTCCAAAGTAAATAGACTTTTAACAAAAGTAAGTGTTATACTTTGTAGTTCAGTGTTTTGTTTTTAATCATGTCTTGGGGAGGCATCCACCATCTTCTTGCATCTGGGGCCTTGGAAGGTCTCAGTCGCTGTGTTCTGAGATGGCCACGATGCCCCAAACTCCAACTCAGGAATGTTCCATGAGCAGCAGTCACTGGCTTATTGACCAAGCCCACACCTGACCAGAGTTTTAACTGCCATGATCACTGGTGGACAACCCAAGATTTGATCTCAGTCCTAAGTCTTTTCAGAGGCCCAAGGAGCGAGGACAGACAGAAGAGCAGAGGCGGAAGGGCAGGCGGTCTGGGCAGGCAGAGGGGCTGTGGCTGCACCTGGCAGTCTCCCTTAACCTGGTTTTGCAGCTGTAAGCGACCCAAGCAATCCAGACGGGCTCTGAGCGTGCTTTTGAGACCCTGGCTTGGCCCAGGCATTTTCTTGTTAGCACAGGACATGGTCCTCCACCCCTAGGAATTGCTTCTCACAGTAAGAGCACGGAGGGGAGAGGGGGAGGGGAGGGGAGGGGAGGGG
>PVJS01053526.1:0-13262 GCA_004027185.1 Glis glis | reverse complement strand
GTAGCGCGGAGGTAGAACGCCCCTGGGTTCAATCCCCGGTACCGCAAAAAAAAAAAAAAAACAGAAGTTTCAGTCCATAGGGCCAGCTCCAAAGCATAAATGTCAGTGGCTGCAGTGGCAGGGAATGTGGAGGGACACTGCTCCTATATCAAGGAGTCCTGAAGCTGCTCCCACATCATGGAGGCGGGAAGTCGCTCTCACTTCATGGACGACAGAAGTCACTCCCACATCATGGAGGCTGGAAGCCGCTCTCACATCATGGAGGTGGGAAGTCGCTCTCACATCATGGACAACGGAAGTCACTCTCACATCATGGACAACGGAAGTCGCTCCCACTTCATGGACGACAGAAGTCGCTCCCACATCATGGAGGATGGAAGTCGCTCTTGCATTATGGAGGATGGAAGCTGCTCCTACATCATGGTGGCCGGAAGTCACTCTCACATCATGGAGGCCGGAAGTCGCTCCCACATCATGGAGGATGGAAGTCGCTCCCACATCATGGAGGACTGAAGCCGCTCTCACGTCATGGAGGCCGGAAGTCTTTCCACATCATGGAGGACAGAAGCTGCTCTCATGTCATGGTAGCTGGAAGTCGCTCTCACATCATGGAGGCTGGAAGCTGCTTTCACTCATGGAGGATGGAAGTCGCTCCACATCATGGAGGACGGAAGCCGCTCTCACGTCATGGTGGCTGGAAGCCGCTCTCACATCAGGCTGGAAGTCACTCTCACGTCATGGAGGACGGAAGCCACTCTCACATCAGGGAGCCCGGAAAGCTGTTCTCACATCATGGAGCTCAGAAGCTGTTTCCACATCATGAACTGCGGGAGCTGTTCCCACATCACAGAGGCTGGAAGCCACTCTCACGTCATGGGGTCCAGAAGCTGCTCCCACACCGTGGAGGCTGGAAGTCGCTCCACATCATGGAGGACAGAAGCTGCTCTCACGTCATGGAGGCCGGAAGTCGCTCTCACATCATGGAGGCTGGAAGTCACTCCCACATCATGGAGGACTGAAGCCGCTCTCACGTCATGGAGGCCGGAAGTCATTCCACATCATGGAGGACAGAAGCTGCTCTCACGTCATGGTAGCTGGAAGTCGCTCTCACATCATGGAGGCTGGAAGCTGCTTTCACTCAATGAGGATGGAAGTCGCTCCACATCATGGAGGCCGGAAGCCGCTCTCACGTCATGGTGGCTGGAAGTCACTCTCACATCATGGAGGACGGAAGCCGCTCCACATCATGGAGGCTGGAAGCTGCTCCCACATCATGGAGGACAGAAGCCGCTCTCACGTCATGGTGGCTGGAAGCCGCTCTCACATCAGGGAGCCCGGAAGCTGTTCTCACATCATGGAGGTCAGAAGCTGTTTCCACATCATGAACTACGGGAGCTGTTCCCACATCACAGAGGCTGGAAGCCACTCTCACGTCATGGGGTCCAGAAGCTGCTCCCACACCGTGGAGGCTGGAAGTCGCTCCACATCGTGGAGGACGGAAGCCGCTCTCACATCAGGGAGCCCGGAAGCTGTTCTCACATCATGGAGGTCAGAAGCTGTTTCCACATCATGAAGGCTGGAAGTCCTAAGAAACTTTTTATTATCGTACATGTCTCTAACCTATTAGATATTAAGTACCTATAATACCATTTTTATGCCTAAGAAAGTCAATGATAAATATTATAAAAAATCTAGTCAAGATTAAAATTTCCCTGATGGGGCTGGGGATGGAGCTCAGTGGTAAAACACTTGCCTAACATGCGTTAGGCCCTGGGTTCAATCCCCAGCACCACAAAACACAAACAACAACCATAAAAACCCCAAACCAAACCAACCCAACCTCTGATCATCTCAGAAGTGTTCTTACAGTTTGCAACCATAAGGATCCAGGCAGAATCCATCCATCTTATTTGGTGGAATCATGCCTTACATCTTTTAAAATATATAATGTTTCTCCATTTCATTTTTCTTGCAAGGAAAGTCATCTGTTACCTAAAATTACCCTGATTTTAGATTTTTCTGCTTGGGTCCCCATGGTGCCATTGAGCATGCCCCTCTGTCTTTTCTGTAAACATGGTCATGAGAGGTCAAGTTTGATCAGACTCAGGTTAGATGTATTCCAGGAACATTCCATAAGTGGTGTCCACATTCAGTCACATCCAGTCAGGAGACACGTAAGCTAGATTGTCTTTTTTCTGGCGATGTCCACCACCGCCGATCATCATTGCCTTAGTCCAGATTCTTTTAGGGGTGGCAGATCGGGGAAATTTTAATTTTGTCATTCCTTATTCATGTATTAATGGTGTGATGATGCGTAGTTAGAACTTGTTAACCAGAGTAACTTGTTAGCTAGAGTGACTCCATACTTGTTACTCAGAATGACCCCAAACCTGGCCCTAAAACAGGGAAGTAGGCCTTGAAGAAAATTAAACCAGGACACTGGCAGGATAGTTAACAGATTGTCGTAACAACATATTATAACTCATTGTGTTATTGTTTTCTTGCTAACTCCCTATTCTTGCTTCTGTACTTTGGTTACGCTTGGCTTGCTTGGTGTACCTGAATACTATGGGAACCATAGGGGTTCCCACCCCCTGCTATGGAAACCTGCCATGGGAACCTCAGTTTTATCCTGAGCTTGTAGTATATCTTACCCTATATAAGAAAATGCTGGAGGGCAGTCAAGTACTGCACTTGGGTCTTTACGCCCTGTGCAGTCCCAGCCGGCTGGTAATAAAGACTCTTAATTAACACCTTTGGTGGTCTGATTGGTCTTGATTGGGACGCTATCTCACAACAAGAGGAATATTTCTATAGAGAGAAACTTTCTCGCACCAGCTAGTCCTTCAGGTCATCCTTCAGTGAAGTTCTTCCAAGAAAGGCAAGAAAATCGATTGATTAATTGTCTTTACGGAACTTCCTGACTGCTGAGTCCTGATAGGCCGATTGAAAATACTATCAGTCAAGGCCGGGCGTGCTGGCGCACGCTTGTAATCCCAGTACTTTGGGAGGCGGAGACCGGAGGATCCGGGTTCGCGGCCAGCCTCAGCTCTCTCGTTCTCTCTCCCTGTCTCTCTCTCTCTCTCTCTCTCTATCTCTCTCCTTAGTGAGGCCCTCCGCAACTTTGTGAGACCCGGTTTCAGAATAGAGTATAAAAAATAGGGCTGGGGGTGTAGCGCGGAGGTAGAACGCCCTTGCGTTCAATCCCCGGTACTGCAAAAAAAAAAGCAAAAAAAAAAAAAAAGAAAATACTATCAGTCAAAAAGTGCACTGAAAGCCTCTTTCCTAATGAACCCCGTAGCTTAGCAACACAGCACCCTTGTGGTTCCGTGGCTGACGGGATTGTGGCTCACTGCCACTGCCCAGCATTGTGAGAGTGTGCTGTACGTCACACTGCTCACCTTGGAAAAGATCACAATTTGAAATTCAAAGTCCAGCGTCCACTGAATGCACATCAATGCCTTATCAGCATCACATCCAAAAATCCTAAGTCCAATCATCCCAAATTGGGGGCCATCTCTATTTAGTTTCTGTTTTTATTTATTTTTTCTGTTTTTAGATTAATGTGTTGCCATGCTAGCACTGTCCACAGGGACCCGTGGGTTTTGATGGCTTAGCATTTTGTTGTTGCTAATACTCTTATGGACTCCAGAGCTTCACGAATTCGATGTGTTCCAATTCGTTGCAGTTATTGATCTTCTTGATGCTCAAATTCCTCCCACCGCAGGAAGCTGCTTTTGTTGGCGCCCGAGTTACTCTATCACGACCCCAGAACTCTTCGACAGGTTCCTTGCTTACTAGTATGATGCTGGTCTTGCTCTAGACCCACAATCAGCCATTTCTCTAACGAGTCATCTCGGTTCTCTTACAGGGAAAATGGTGTTTAGAGTAGAGACCACTACAATCTTGGTAGTTCATTGTTACTGCTTGGCCAAGTATTCCTATGACAATTCAACAGATAGAGTTAGAAAAAAACTTTTTACTCTACACGATCAGAGAAACTTCTCTAGTAACGAACTATAGAAATGATCCCTGAAAGTATAGTCTTAGAAAAAAACTTTTTAAAAAGGAGAAAATGGATTATAAATTAATAGTATTCATATTGGTATTTTAAACTATGAATTAGGATTACTGTTATATTTTTAATTTTTTTATATTGTATCCTTTTTTGTTGTGGTTTTGGTACTGGGGATGGAACCCATGGGCATTCTACCTCTGAGCTACATCCCCAGCTCTTTTTATTTCTTGTTTTGAAACAGGGTTTCACTAAGTGGCTGAGGCTGGCCTTGAACCTGAAATCCTCCTGTTTCAGACTCCCAAGTTCTGGGATTATAGGCATGTGGTACTGTGCCCAGATCTCTCTCTCTCTCTTTTTCTTCCCCTTACCCTGAAAATCTTGGTTCTTGATGAAATTGAAATAAATGTATGCATGCTCTATCTATCATCTATCTATCTATCTATCTATCTATCTATCTACATGCACACACAATTCCAGATATACAATGTCAATATTATTATTAACAATATGATCACAAAAAGAAAAAGTTAAAGCTTTGTATGCAGTTATTTTTGTCCTTAGAATATTTCCAATTAGAGATGTATAGGCAAACTCCTATGTTGTGAAGAAACTTGAAATAATTCCTTTTCATGTGGTTAATTTTTCCTCTCTCTACACATTGGATTTATTTACTTCGTTTTGATCACGAGTGTTTTTTGTTTTCCTTTACTTCACAATTATGTAAATCACTTACATGGTTTCAAAGTTGATGCTACAAAACAAGGTCCATTCAGAGAAGTTTACCTTCATTCCTAACTTAGCCACTATGTCCTCTCTGTCCCTTCCATGAGTGATAATTTTTATTAGTCTTCATTTATCCTTCATTTAAAAATAATAAATGCACATACATTATATTGTTTTCCTTCCACTTTCTTAAATAGAAGATGCTTGCTTTTTAAAAAAAAAACATGCTTGCTTTTTAATGCTTAACCAGTATACCCTGGTGACTGAGCCACAGTCATCTATAGATATTTTCTTTCATAATGTTACAGCTGCCTTCTATCAAATGTGCCAAATAATCGCTTATTTAACTAGTCTGTATCTATTTCTTGCCTTTTTTTCTTTCTTCCTGCCTTTTCTTTTTACTTCTTTCCTGTGTGAGTGAGTGTGTGTGTGTGTGTGTGTGTGTGTGTGCGCACGTACGTGCGCACGCTGGGGATTGGACTCAGAGCTTGCATATACTAACCATACACCCTACCACTGAGCTACACACCCAACCCTGTCTTGTTCATTTCAAAATGATTTAAGCTCTTTTTAGAAGCTCTTTATACATTAGATATATTAACCGTTTCTCCGTGATATAAGTCCCAAGCATTATGATGCAAGGAATACATTCAATCTTTCCTTTTTCCACAAATGACTACCCAGTTATCCCTCTGTCTACTAAGGAATGGAACAATGGGGATTTTTTTTTGCAGTTACCAATGTAGTTGGAATAGGGCATTAACTAGGAGAATCATGAGAAATATAGCTAGTAAAAAAAAGGCAGGAGCCAGAGCATGGAGTCTTATGGACTTCATTAGAAACTTTAGTTTTATCTTTGTTGTTTTTTCTTTTTTTTTTTTTTTGGTGACAGGGTCTCACTATGTTTGATCAGGCTGGCCTCGAACTCCTGGGCTCAAAGAGATACTCCTGACTCAGCCTCCTGAGTAGCTGGAACCATAGGAGTAGGCCACCATGACTAGCTTTTTATTTTATTTTTTTAATTTTTGTGTGGTACTGGGGATTGAGCCCAGGGGCATTCTACCTCTGAGCTACACCCCCAGCCCTATTTTATTTTTATTTTGAAACAGAGTCAAGCTAGGTTGATGAGAGTCTCACTACTTGCTAAGGCTGTCCTCAAACCTGGCTGTCTCAGCCTCCCAAGGACTGGGATTACAAGCGTGTGCTACCATGCCTGGCTACGCCTAGCTTTTTATTTTTATTTTTATTTTTTTTGCAGTACCGGGGATTGAACCCAGGGGCGTTCTACCTCCGTGCTACACCCCCAGCCCTATTTTTTATACTTTATTTTGAAACCGGGTCTCACGAAGTTGCAGAGGGCCTCACTAAGTAGAGAGAGACAGGGAGAGAGGGACAGAGAGAGAGAGAGCTGAGGCTGGCCGCGAACCCGGATCCTCCGGTCTCCGCCTCCCAAAGTACTGGGATTACAAGCGTGCGCCACCACGCCCGGCTCGCCTAGCTTTTTAAAACGTGTGTGTGTGTGTGTGTGTGTGTGTGTGTGTGTGTGTGTGTTGAGCTGGGGATCGAAGTCAGGGTGTCCCACATGCTAGGCAAGCGCTCTACCAGTGAGCTACACCCCTAGCTACTTGATCTTCATAGCCGGAGAAAAACACTGAACAGTTTCAAGGGGGAAGTATACATAGAGGGAAGTTTGAGGAAACCTCCCTTAGCTGGGGTGAGCGACAGTGGGTTTCTTTGCAAGACACAAGAAGAGGGGAGAAGCAGGGATTCAAGTCCTAGGGTGTAGTGCTGAATTTATTCTTGGGATATTTATTCAAGTCTCAACAGCTTTAGTATTAAAAGATAGATAACCGTCTTCTCTGGTTTGAATATGGGTCCCCTAAGTATTGCTGCGTAGGCTAACATTTCAGCTCCACCTTATCTGCGTGGTAGTAGCTGCCTGCCTGGATGGTACCTGTCATGAAGGTGTGACCCTTCTCCTTCCCCAGGAAGCAGCAGACCTGAAGCAGGTTTAAGAAACCTCTTCTGCAGTTCTCTAGAGTAGACTGGGCAGCTCCCATGCCACGTGGGCGGGACAGGGGTACTAGCCGGGGACACACGTTTGTTCCTCCCATCCACCACAGTCACTCGTGGCTGCCCACCTGCCGGCCAGTGCTCCTCCTCTACATAATGCTAGTCCACGGTGAGCTCAGCTCCGGAGCCACAATATCCTGCTTGTTATGAACTGAGCAAACACATCTAGCTTTGCTTTCGTAGGTCCATGGGACACATCATGAGGTCACTCCTCTAACAATAGGTAAAGGTTAGAAGTTAACAAACAAGTGGGAAAATCACGTCAGTTTAATTAATCTAATTATAATGGTACACTTACTGCCTTTGTGAAGATAATGACCTACAGAATTATAAAAGCTCTAACTAATTATTAATCCCACCTAGTTGGCAAGGGAGAACTGGTGTGTATAAGAGGAATTACAGTGTTGAATTAAAATTTTTTTTAGAGTTAGAAGTATAACTTGGATCCCATGAACTGAGATGAAATGGGATGGACTCAGTTTGTAGATAATGTTAAGAAAAAAATAGAAGAATCTAACACTAGGTCACAAGTTAGCACAACATGGAGAAACCATACAATTCAACTTTAAACAAACCTCAAAGGCAATGTGTGTGGGGGGGCACTGGGGATTGAACGCAGGGGCATTCTTCCTCTGAGCTACACCCCAGCCCTATTTTTATTTTTGTCTATTTATTTAAAAATTTGAAACAGGGTCTCATTAAGTTGCAGAGGGTCTCACTAATTTGCGAATTCTGGCCTCGAACCTGAGATCAGCCTCCCAAGTACTAGGATTAGAAGCGTGAGCCATCGCGCCCAGCTGAAATTTTTAAAAAATATACTCTTGACTGATATTTGTCTCTTGAAGTCCTGAACATTTTTTTTTTACATTTATAAAGAAAGGCCTGAAAAGAAAAGGACGTATCCCCTGATCTTTGGCAAAACAAAACAAACACAAAAAGAAAGCAATACACATTTGCTCTTTAAAAAGATCCCCTGGGCTGCTTCGGGGTGAATGGATGAGAGGAGAGCGGGGAGAGGCAGTAGGGATCCCAGCTCTCTGGGTGACAGATAATGGGGGCCAACGCATGAGCTAGAAAGCTCTTCAGGACTTACCAACAACAGGACTTGGTGATTCATTGGGGGTCGGCGGTGAGGTAGAGGAAGAGGCAAATGTAACCCTCAGTTATGGCCAGAGTTTTCCCCCCGAGCCTTTAAACAGACATGAATGAAGATGGCCAGGCTATGTAGTAGAGCCATGCAGGAAGACAGACGCTTGTCCTGGTGCTGCACGGTAGGAAAGAGCCTGCCCATTACACCCGGAGACGACGGCTCACGGAGCGCATCAACAGGTGCCGTAAAAGCGATGTGTTTCATTTTTACAACCTTCTAGTTGGGAGAGTGTTTGACGAGATGTGGTTCTCATGCCCAGCGCACTTCAGCCAGGCCTTCAGGAGACACGGGGACCAACGGGAAGCTGTGTCTACCTAGCTACCTACTTAGCATGTTGTCACTTTTCTTGTGTGTGTGGTGGAGGAGATTACACCCAGCGGCGCTCTCCCTCTGAGCTACATCCACAGCCCTTTTCAGTTTTTATTCTGAGACGGGGTCTTGCTGAGTTGCCCAGGCTGGCCTAGAACTTTTCATCCTCCTGCCTTGGCCTCCTGAGAAGTTGGGATTACAGGGATGCTCCACTGGGCCCAGCTCTTTTTTTTTCTTTCTTTCTACACAGCTGATTTTCTGCTTTAAAAGTAAATCAAAGCTAAAGCTACTTCCTGAACTGGGGGCTGGAGATGTGGCTCAGTGGTACAGCCCTTGTTTAGTATGTACATGGTCCTGGGTTTGATTTCAGGTGCTTCCAAAAAACAAAAACAAAACAAAACAAAAGTAACTGAATTGAATTTAGTTTGTTGTTTGTATCCACCCTCAAACTTAAAATTAGTGAGTTTCTGGCTTGAGCAATTAACTAGGTAACTGGTGAAGTTCAGTTCTGGACATCTGGACTTTGAGGTCATTTTGCTACAACCCTGAATATAAAAAAATTCAAGTATGTCTGGGAGGTGAGGAGGGGACATGGAGTACGGACAATCCTTGAGAACTTTAACCTGTAAGGTTTGGAGAAAGATTAAAAGCAACGTTTTAGGAGTCGGGAGAGAGTAAAGCAATAATGGGACACACGTTAATTTCTACTCAATTTAATTCATAAGATTTGTCAACTGCACGAAGGGCACAGGGCGACCAACTGAGATTTGAGACAAGGAAGAAACAATGCTGTTCCTCAAGGCGGTCAAAATTCAGTAGGGGAGAGAGACAGATAATTACTGCAAGGAAAGTACAATAATAGCCGTATTAGATTTAGCGGTAGCATAGGAAGGCGTGTATGTCTATTAGGAAGGAGATCACAGAAGATATAGAAGTGATTTTTGAATTCGTATGTATTTGCTAAGATGGCTGTAAGAAAGATCCCCAGGCAGATTGGAAAACGACATGTAGCTTTTTTTTTTTTTTACACTGGGGATTGAACCCAGAGGCATTCTTCCTTCAAGCGACACCCCCAGCCCTTTTTAAAATTTTCATGTTGAAACAGAGTCTCCCTAGGTTGCTGAGAGTCTCACTAAGTTGCTGAGGCTGGTCTTGAACCTGCGATCCTCCTGTCTCAGCCTCCCAAGTACTGGTATTACAGGCGTGGGCCACCATGTCTGGTTTACATGTAGCTTTTAAAGAGCAATGAGCATTAGTTCCTGGAATCATTGCCTACATTTAAATCTTGCCTTCCGCAGTAGCAGCTCTGTAACCTTGGGTAATCACTGTAGCTTTGCAAAGCTACAATGTACTCATCTATAAAATAAAGACTTGATCCCCAGCACTGGGGGAAAAAAAACGCTGATAATTCCTATCTCAATAGGCTTTAGGGAGGCTTAACACTTGCAAGCTCTGAGTTCAGTATCTGGCACAGAGCGAATACTCAATACACATTACCTCAGTATTCTAAGACCTAAAGTGCAAAAAAGAAGGGTATGAAACTCAGGAAGGTAATCAGAGGTCAGATCACGATAGGTATGTAAGGAAAGTCAGGGGACTGTTCCCAGCAGCAATTAAAACGAAACAGTTAAACTGAAGCCAGGCTTAATTCCGCTAAAAAAAGCCTTCAGGAAGCAACATAATTATAATCTCCTGTTGATGAAGCCTAGGGCAACAGGTATGTGCAAGTACCTCATAGTCTCCTAATTAGGAGGCTGAGGTTGCTAACCTCTAATTGTGCAATTTGCAAATAGATCTTACAACATCTTGTAATACAACGTATTATTTTCCATTAAGATTATTGCTAAACATGTTTTCTTTCCTCCTATTTTTTTTTTTTTTTTTTGCGATTGAACCCAGGGGCGTTCTACCTCCGCGCTACATCCCCGGCCCTATTTTTTTATACTTTATTTTGAAACCGGGTCTCTGGGATTACAAGCGTGCGTCACCACGCCCGGCTTTCCTCCTATTTTTTTTTAATTTTTGCGGTACTGGGGATTGAACTCAGGTGCATTCTACCTCCGAGCTACACCCCCAGCCCTATTTTTAATTCTTTATTTTGAAACAGGGCCTCACTAAGTAGCTGAGGCTGGCTGGGAACCTGCCATCCTCCTGTCACAGCCTCCCAAGTACTGGGATTATAAGCGTGCACCACCATGTTTGGCCTAAACACGTTTTCTAATATTTTTTTCTGTATATATATATATATGTTTCTGTATTTTTTTAAAAAATGGCAATATGGTAATACTGTGACTTCATCAGAAAAAGCTATTTCATGGGCTGGAGATGTGATAGTTTACTGCTTGCCTAGCCTGTGTGAGACTCTGGGTTCCATCCCCAGCACTGCAAACCAACAACAACAAACAAAACAAAGCAACAGGCAAGCTATTTCAACCCTACCACTAAAACAACAAAAGCCCTTATCACAGAGGGCAGCCAAACTTCAGAACTTGGCAGAGGTATTTTAAGGGTCCTCAGACTCCAGGAAAAGCTACAGGGGACCTAGAAAAAGCTGCGTGGGAACTGTGGCCTCTGTCCTTTTGCCACACTTTGAATGGATACGGCTTCTCTACTTCAAAACCTTTACCCTGTAAGGTTTTATTTATTTATTTATTTATTGGTACTGGGGATTGAACCCAGGGCCATTCTACCTCCAAGGTACACCCCCAGCCCTATTTTTTATTCTTTATGTTGAAACAGGGTCTCACAAAGTTGCGGAGGGCCTCACAAAGTAGCTGAGGCTGGCCATGAACCCAGATCCTCCGGTCTCAGCCTCTCAAGTACTGGGATTACAAGCGAGCGCCACCACTCCTGGCGAACCTTTACCCTTTAGAGTTTTATTTTGAGCAGATCTTCCTTTTCCTTCTCTCCTTGGAAGAGTTCGATTTCTCACCTAGGTGAACAATCTTCCTTCTGGAGGAGGAATTTTTTGCCTTGGTATTTCTGGGTCACTACTGCTTAGAGTCCTTTTTCTCAACCCCGTGGAGTATTTTTGAAATTAAAAAGATCATGTTGGGGCTGCGGATGTAGTTCAGTGGCAGGCTGCTTGCCTAGACCTGCAAGACCTCCTCGGGGTTCAATCCCCAGCACAGGACGCAGAGGGGGATGGGGGAGATCACACTGATATCTTCATTTAGAAATTTTCCATTCTTGACACTCCAGTGTCAAGATTCCACCAACATTTTTTTTTCTTCTTCTGGTACTGAGGATCGAATCCAGAGGCATTCTACCTCTGAGTTACACCCCCCAGCCCTATTTTATTTTGAAACAGGGTTTCACTAAGTTGTGGAGGGCCTCACTTGCGAACCTCCTGTCTCAACTACCCAAGTACTGGGATTACAGTTGTGCACCACCGCGCTGGCCCACCATTTTTTTTAACGCTCATTTTTGCTATGAAGTATATTAATGCTGATTTTGATATGTGATTTGGAGTGATTTTGTTTCATCCTGTGTGTGTACCTCGGTTTCCCTCATATTTTTTTGATGCTCTGGACCTATACATAATATCTCACTTCAGCACATTCATGTATGTGTAATTGGGTTAATTCTTTCCTTCAACTCAGGGGCATTCCACCTCCGAGCTACACCTCCAGCCCTATTTTATTTTTTATTTTGAAACAGGGTCTCACTAAGTTGCAGAGGGCCTTGCTAAATTGCTGAGGCTGGCCTTGAACCTGCGATCTTTCTGTCTCGCCCTCCCAAGGCCTGGATTACAGGCGTGCGCGGCTCTTGAGCTCTTCAGGACGTGAGTGCTCTTGGGGCTCACTTGTCGCAGCTGTCATTCCGCGGAGGAGGTCCGGAACTCCTGTGCTCCCCGCAGCTTTAGAGACTTCATCTGCACGCCGAGAGTCTTGGAGGGTGCAGGGCGGACTCTTCGTGCAATGTCTCACCCCAGGACCGAGCGCAGGTACACCTGCCCGACGCCAGCGTCTCGGAATCCCAGCCGCCCCGCTAGTTCTCCCTCGACTGCCCAGAACACAAACCCTGCCGCGCGCACCTGCGCCCTATCCTGCTCAGAGCCTGCCTGGTGGGGTCTGCGCAGGCGCCCGATGGATGACTCGGGGCTCGTCCCGCCTCCCTGCCCGCGTCGACGTCAGTCTGGCCCCGCCCCGCCCCGCGCCGACGTCAGCCTCGCCCCTCCCTACCCCGCGCCGACGTCAGCCTCGCCCCGCCCCGCGCCGGCAGGCGTCAGGTCCGAGCGCCGCGCGATCGATGCCGCGCGCCGGCGGCTGCCATGTTGGGGTGGGCGGGGACGCGCGCGGGGGTTGGCGGCGGTGGAGGCCCGGCGGGACGCTGACGGGCTGGATGAGGATCCGGCGCTGGGCGGGGGGGTGCAGCGGAACCCCCGGGGCCGGTTCTCGGGCAGCCTCTGCGGAATGAGGCCGCGGGATCCGCCTCCGCTTCCGCGCGCGCCCACGCCCGCGCGCGCGCCCGCCGCCCGTTGCCGCGCGCGCCCCCGCCGGAGCGCGCGCCCCGTGCCCGCGCCCCGCGCCCCGCGCAGACTCGCTGGTGCGTTGCGGCGGGAGCCCCGGGAGCGGCCGCAGCCGAAGCCGAAGCGATGCCGGGGAAGCTGAAGGTGAAGATCGTGGCCGGCCGCCATTTGCCGGTGATGGACCGCGCCAGCGACCTGACGGACGCCTTCGTGGAGGTGGGTGCGCGCCCGGCCTCACGTGCGAGCTGCGCCCGGGACGGGGACGGGGACGGGGACCGGGCCGCCGCCGCCGCGGGGTGGGTCGGGGAGCCGTGCCGGGATCCCGCGCCTCCGGCCCGGAAGGAAGCGCGTCCACGGTGCCGCGGCTGGCGATGGCAACGTTGCTTTGTAAACCTAATGATGAGTTTCAAAAAGTCATGCACCTGCAACCTAGCGAGACCCTGTGTCAAAATAAAGAATAAAAACTAGGGCTGGGGGTGTAGCTCCGAGGTAAATTGCTCCTGGGTTCAATCCCCAGT
>PVJS01053525.1:0-13261 GCA_004027185.1 Glis glis | reverse complement strand
ACACACACACACACACACACACAAAGAAAAAAAAAACAGGGGAAGCCGTGTATACCATTAGCCATAAAACAGCATAATAAAAAACTGATTCTGGGTTTTTTTTTGTGGTACTAGGGATGGAACCCAGGAGCATTGTACCTTTGAGCTACATCCCAGCCCGATTTTATTCTTTTTTATTTTGAAACAGAGTCTCACCAAGTTGCAGAGGGCCTAAGTAGCTGAGGCTGGCAGCAAACCTGTGATCCTCCTGTCTCAGTCTCTCAAGTACTAGGATTACAAACTTGTGCCACCACGCCCCGCTAAGAAACTGATTCTGATTAGGAAAAGAAAAGAAGCTGGGTGTGGTGGTGCGCACTTGTAATCCCAGTACTTAGGAGGCTGAGACCTGAGGATCCGGTTCACAGCCAGCCTCAGATACTTAGTGAGGCCCTCCACAACTTAATGAGACTCTGTTTCCAAATAAAGAATAAAAATAGGGCTGGGGGTGTAGTTTGGAGGTAGAATGCCCCTGGGTTCAATCCCCAGTACTGAAAAAGAAAAGAAAAATAAACCCCACTACATCTATTGACTGTAACTTTTCAGCGCACCTGATGAGCTACTTTTTCACCACATGAAGAGTGGACCATTGCTATCTGCATGGGTGCGTGTATTTATTTATTTATTTATTTATTTATTTATTTATTTATTTATTTGTGCTGGGATTGGACCCAGGAACATTCTACCTCTGAGCTACATCCCCAGCCCTATTTTATTCTTTATTTGGAAACAGGATCTTGCTAAATTGCTGAGGGCCTCACTAAGTTGCTGAGGCTAACTTTGAAACTGCAATCTTCCTGTTTCAGCCTCCCAAATACTGGGATTACTGGCATGCACCACCATGTCTGGCTGGGTGTTTTGTTCTATTTTATTATTTTATTTTTTTGTGGTAGTGGGGATCGAACCCAGAGGCATTCTACCTCCCAGCTATACACCTCCAGCCTTGTTATTTTATTTTTTATTTTGAAGCAGGGTCTCGCTAGGTTATTGAGAGTCTTGCTACATTGCTGAAGCTGTCATTGAACCTGTGATCCTCCTGTCTCAGCCTCCCAGGTGTGCACCACCATACCCGGCTTGGGTGTTTTAAATATTAGGAGATGAAGCTGGGCATGGTGGAACACACTTGTAATCCCAGATTTTTGCTTTTTTTTTTTTTTTGCGGTACAGGGGCATTCTACTTCTGAGCTACACCCCCAGCTCTATTTTTTTTTTATTCTTTATTTTGAAACAGGGTCTAACTAAATTGCCGAGGGCCTCACTAAGTAGCTGAGACTGGCCGCGAACCTGTGATCCTCCTATCTCAGCTTCCCAAGTACTGGGATTACAAGCGTGCACCACCACACCCAGCTGCAATCCCAGTATTTTAGAGATTGAGGCAGAAAGATCACTGTTTTGAAGCCAGCCTCAGCAACTTATGGAGGCCTTCAGCAACTTTAGTGAGACCCTGTCCCAAAACCAAAGAAATAAACTCCAGTGGATCTGGGGAGGTGGTCTAGGGGAAGGGGTGGGGGGGAGGATAATGAAGGAATCACTTCCATCTACATTATGTACCTATGTGAAAATACCAGTGTCAACCAGCGTCAATCTCTTTTTTTTTTTTTTTTTGCGGTTCCAGGGATTGAACCCAGGGAGGGGCGTTCTACCTCCGAGCTACACCCCCGGCCCTATTTTTTATACTTTATTTTGAAACCGAGTCTCACGAAGTCGCGGAAGCCTCACTAAGGAGAGAGAGAGAGAGAGAGAGAGAGAAAGAGACAGGGAGAGAGAGAGCGAGAGAGCTGAGGCTGGCCGGAACCCGGATCCTCCTCCTGGGATTACAAGCCAGGTTCAATCTCAATAGGCTGCATGGGGAAGGGGGACTGAGGAGGGAGCCGGGGAAAGCCCACCAAGTGCAGTGTGCATGTATATCACCATCACTATGAACTGCATCATACTGTGAGACTATAATGCACCAATAAAAGTATTAAAATCCAAAAGAAATAAAATAGGGCTGGGGGTGTAGCTCAGAGGTAGAATGCCCTTGGGTTCAATCCCCAGTACCAAACATACAAATGAATAGATAAATAAAGAGATGAGATTATTACTAACATTACTCTTCAAAGTGCAACATAAAATAGCACTTTTCATAGGAATTAACTTTTTTTTTTTGAGAAGGGGTCTCACTGTGTTGCCCAGGCTGGTCCCCAGTGCCACTGGCACCTGGCTGGCAATTAACTCTTAACTGACCCCAAAGAGGACCCGAGACATTTGAGATCCATCAAGTAATAATGCTTTTAAGACTTTTGGGCCCATTAAATAATAAGCACGTCCTCACGCACTGCCTTGACAGAGGCAAAGTAAGTAGTAAGGCAGGGTGTTCGCTCCCCCTTTCCCTGTTACAGTTCCTGAGCGGCACTATTTTTTCTCTTGACAGATTTATTGAGCTGGGTGTGAGGGACTGTTTCAGGCTCTAGGGAAACAGCAGCGATCAAAAGAGAAACAAATATTGCCTTCGGGGACCTTGTAAACCAATAAGCAAATATCAATTTCCTCTGGCGATGGCCAGCGCTGGGGCAGGGACCCGGGGAGCTGGAAGGATGCTAACGGGTCACAGGAAGGTGACCCCCCTTTGGAGATGCATTTTTCCCGGGCTGTTCCCTCCAGCACTCTAATTTCATTAAGGCTCAAGCAGCCATTTGAGCGCGTCTCCAGGGCCCGAATGACATAAAGGTACACACGGGATGGAATTCCCCCAAGTCCTTCCGCGGGATGACGGCCCCAAGGCGCACGGGTTGTCCTCCCTTCCCCGGGCGGAGTGCTCCTTCCGTTCGGCGGCATCTGCAGAGGCTGGCGGCAGCTCCCGCGCCCCGGCGAGTTCCGCCTTTGGGGTGCTGCCGGGACGGGGCGGGCC
Organism: Glis glis; assembly: GCA_004027185.1. NCBI lineage: Eukaryota > Metazoa > Chordata > Mammalia > Rodentia > Gliridae > Glis > Glis glis. The sequence continues at coordinate 10,335 of PVJS01053525.1, read as the reverse complement.
CGGGCTCTGCACCCCCAGCCTCGGGGCGCAGCCCGCAGGCGCCCGGAGCGCACGGGTGACGCGCCTCCCGCGCTTCCTGCTCGGCGGCGGGGCCTCCCCCGCGCCGTGACGCGCCAGCCTGTGACCAAATATGTCCCTTTCCCCTCCCTCGCCTGCCCCATCACCCGCTAGCGCCCCGAGCCGCGGGGCTGCCGCTTGGACCTCGGCCTGCCTGGGTGTCGCGGGCCCGTCCCGCAGGGAGCGCCCCCTGCGCCATGCCGTTCAGGAAAGGTAGGGGTCCCCCGGAGCGCCCGCACGGGGACCGATCGCCCGGAGCTCTCTGCGGGCAGAGGCGGGCTCGGGTCCCCGCCAGGTGCTGCAGCCGGGCGCTCAGGGTGCCGCGGTGCCGGCCCGGGGCGGAGACCCGCAAACCCCGGCCCCTCTGCGCGCGCGTGGTCCCCCGCGGTCCCCCGGCCGCGCAGGGTCGCTCCAGCCGCGCCTTGTTGCCTTCACCCCCGCGCTGTCCCCTCCGGCCACACCACGTGCCCGAGCGCAGGGCGCGAGTCTCCGCACTTCGAGCGAATCCCGGAATCCGCTGCATCCGAGTCGCGAGGTGCAGATCGAAAAGGGGCCGGGAGTTTTGGGGTTCTCCCCGCGGGCTGGAGAGTGTGGCTGGAGGCGGGCGGCGGAGGGGAGGTGGCCGCGCGCGGTGCCAGCCCGGCCCCTGCCCGCTCTCACTCTCTTTCTCGTCCTCTGACCCTGGGAAATCATCTTACCACCCAGGTTCAGTTTCTTCCTGGGCAAAACGAGCACAGGAAGAGGGACAGCGGTGTGAGTGAGGACGAGGCGACAGGGCACAGAGAAGCGATTCAGTAGTGCCCGGGTGAGGTCGCCCTGGCAGCCGCAGGCGGTGCCACCCTGGCTCGCTTTCTGCCCGCGCTGCGCTCTGCGATGGCTCAGCATCTGGGCCGGCTCACAGTGACCTTCTCTAGCCAGGAAGGCTCCTCGCGGGGATCGCCCGCGTATTTTACCAGGCAGGATGGTGGAGGCCCAGTGACTCCCCCAGTACTGCTCGGAGCTGGGCTGGAACCTCAGGTCAGAGCCCACAGATAGCAGGGGGAGCAGCAGGTGTGTGGGGGAGAGGGACCTATTTTACTTTCAAACCAGGACGACTCCTGCGTTTTCTGTTTGTGCTGGGGGGACTTGGACTCGGGTAACTCATTGTCACTCAACACCCAAGACTCAGTCCGCCACCCTGCCTGGGCACCCTACCCTTGGAGACTGAGTGGATGCCTGGCCTCCCGGGTCCTGGGACCCTGCCCATGGCTCTCCGCTCCTCCACCCACCTTTCTCCCCTCTCTTCTCTGATAACTCAGGTGCATTGTCAGGATAGCACTACAGTTGCTGGGAGGCTGTATTGGCCTTTGTCCCTTAAGCAGAGGGTACCAAGGTACCATTGTGAGCTGTGAAGAGTGCTGGCGCACAGTCCCTGAGATGGGGAGATGAGGAGGGTGTCCAGAGGAAGGAGCAGGTCAAAGAGAGGGGTGACAAGTTGTGTCCAGTAGCGCTTAGGCCCACGGTGGCTGTCCTGTGTCTCCATCATTCCTTGTATAGCATGGCCACCTGTCTCCGGCTGGCTAGAGGCTCTGAGTCTGCACCCCGCCTCATTACCTGCAGTGTGAAGAGTCATTTATCACTGCGTTCGCCTCCTCTCTTGTTAGCTTTTGTCCTTGTGGTCTCTGCTTGGCAAACTCCTAGAATGCCAGGACATCTGTGTGTCACAGCACTTAGGTGGATGCCTTCTGCGGCAAGGCATTAAGCGACTGGGCTGCTGAATTGTTTTTTGCACATGATTTCACTTTAGGACCGTGCATCTTAGTGTATTGTTAGGTTATAGGGGTCTCAACATTTGCACACTGTAGAGTCGAGCTTTGCTGTGGCTTGTTGTTGTTTTGATGTGAAGAGGCGTCCCTGCATGGTGGAGAAAGTATCTCCCTCCCAGTCCGTGGATGTTGCTGCCTGAGAGTCTTGGCGTGTGAGAAACGGGTGCTTACTTGGAGTCAGTGCTGTTTGAATTTTCCAGAAGCTTTGGTGTGAGCCAGGGCACAGGATTTGACAGGCTTTGAGTCTGAGGTAGAGCTGCCCCGATCAATCTGAGCTGTGAGCTCTTGTTTAGCAGGGAGCAAGGTAAGTGGAGATCGCAGGGAGCCAGGGCGGGGCTCTGTCACTGCTCCATGACTGGTCCTCTGAAGCTGTCTGGAGGTGACCAGGTCTGCTGTGTGGGGGGGCACAGCACCCCAGCCCTGCACTGCTCAGAGGCTGGGGAGGAAACGGGTACATACTCTTCTGTACTTTCTGAGTGTTGAGCCATCTGAATGCATTACTGATTCAAAATGTAATTTTAAAAAAAAAGGAAATGAAAAGACTATGCTGCCCCGTCTGAAAACCAAGTGCAGCCGATGGAGAAGACTTCCTCGGTGGGCCAGGATCCCAGAAGAATGACTGTGACCCCGTGCTGTGTTTCTGTGTCTTGACAAGCCTAAGACTTGGGGCCTGGCAGGAAACATGTGAGTTAGGGACAGGTTGAGAAGAGATGAATGAAGGGGCTGTTCGCAAGGATTGGGAAGAGCATAGGAAAACTCAAGGGTTAGTGCAGAACCCGGGCACTCGCCGGTAGGTATAAAATGTTGATAGGCAGAGCAGTTACTGGGGCAGCTGTCTTACAAGAGCGGTGGCTTCCTCTGGAGGATGCAGACAGCTGAGAGCTGCAGAGAAGCTGGGAGGATCGACACCCAGTCCTCTTTCTCCTTGTCTCTCTGATCTCATGGTGCTGTGTGTCCACACAAGTCAGCTGCTGGGACACAGTGCTGGTTGGACTTGCTTTTGGTGGAGGGTGGACCAGGTGGGACAACAGATAATCAGCAAGCGATCGTAAGTCCGGTCCTGGGCTTGGCCTGTGGGAGGAACTTGGTGACATCTACTGAGTTTCATTAGGGCAAAGCTGAGGGTTACTTGGTACCTCGTTCATTCATTCTCTGGACTGAGCACTTGCTCCGTGCTCCATGCCGGCATGGGCCAGGTACCAGGCAAACAGACAGACCCAGGGTCCCCGCCCTGGAGCTTATGTCCTGTAGACTCGACCGAGTGCCAGAGAGAGGGAGTCAGGAGTCTGAACACAGCAGTTCTAAGTAGAAAGGTTGCCGCTAAGGAGACTGGACTCTGGCCCTGGCCAACCTCACTGGACTGTCACACCCGCTGTGGTTGGGTTGGTGTGGTGGTGGCGGCTAGAACGGAGCCAGAGGGACTTAGACCTGGATACCCCACCTTTCATTCATGGACCACAATGTTCCGATGCACATCAGCCCGAAGCCAGAGAACATGGTTGGTGACAGCTGGAACTGAGCCATGTCGCCCAGGCGCAGCGTGAGGCTCAAGCAGCAGCGATATGCAGGGGAAGGATGACGTGAGCACTATGCTTAGTGCTCGCTCGCTTCCTGGCTGGGCTCCAGGGCCACCTGGGCTGCAGCAGGAGCGAGGTCACCCCGTTGGCTGAGCTGTCTGGGGGAAGCGGGTCTGTAGAAGTCGGTTTGAGATTGGTTTGAATAAGAAGTTAATGTCCTGATGTGAAATGTGAAGGAGACTACAGAGAACAAAAAGAGACAGGAAACAGGTCAGTTAGACAGGAGGGGGAAAGGTGTGGATGTCTGGGAGGTGCTGTGGAGGGAGGCTGGGGTGCTTCCTCCTCTGCAAGAACTTTGTCCCTTAAAAATGGGATCTCAGCCAAGCGGGATGGCATGCACCTGTAATCACAATACTTGGGAGGCTGAGAGAGGAGGATCTCAGGTTTCAGGCCAGCCTCAGCAACTTAGCGAGACCCTCAGCAACTTAGTGAGACCCTGTTTCAAAATAAAAAATAAAGTCGGGCGTGGTGGCGCACGCTTATAATCCCAGTACTTGGGAGGCTGAGACTGGAGGATCGTAGGTTCGCAGCCAACCTCAGCTACTTAGTGAGGCCCTCCGCAACTTAGTGAAACCCTGTTTCAAAATAAAGAATAAAAAAATAGGGCTGGGCGTGGTGGCGCACACTTGTAATCCTAGTACTTGGGAGGCAGAGACCAGAGGATCCAGGTTCGCGGCCAGCCTCAGCTACTTAGTGAAGCCCTCCGCAACTTTGTGAGACCCAGTTTCAAAATAAAAGATAAAAAATAGGGCCAGGGGTGTAGCTCAGAGGTAGAATGCGCCTGGGTTCAATCCCCGGTACCGCAAAAAAAAGGGGGGGCTGGGGGTGTAGCCTGGAGGTAGAATGCTCCTGGGTTCAATCCCTGGTACCGCCAAAAAAATAAAATAAAATAAAAAATAAAACAAAGGGTCAAGGGAGGTAGAATGCATCTAGATTCAATCCTCAGTACCCTCCCCCCCAAAAAGGATCTTTCTGATGGGGTAGGCGTGGCCCAGCCTGGGGATTGGGGTCTTGACTATCTTGAGGTCCCTTCCAGGTCTAGAATCCTATAAAAATGTCTTCAGATAACGATGTTCCAAATATTCTTGCATGTTCCCCCCATTCAAAGGGGCAGTATGAGCCGGGCGTGGTGGCGCACGCTTGTAATCCCAGTACTTGGGAGGTTGAGACAAGAGGATGGCAGATTCACGGCCAGCCTCAGCAATTTAGTGAGGCCTTCCGCAACTTAGTGAGACCCTGTTTCAAAATAAAGAATAAAACATTGGGCTGGGGGTGTAGCTCAGAGGTAGAATGCCCCTGGGTTCCATTCCCAGTACCACAAAAAAAAAAAAAAAAGGACAGTATGAGCCGGGAGTGGTGGCACACGCTTGTAATTCTAGTACGTGGGAGGCTGAGACAGGAGGATAGGAGGATCGCAGGTTCGAAACCAGCCTCAACAATTTAGCAAGGCCCTCAGCAACTTAGTGAGACCCTGTTTCAAAAGAAAAAATAAGCCGGGTGTGGTGGTGCACGCTTGTAATCCCCGTACTTTGGGAGGCGGAGACCGGAGGATCCGGGTTCGCGGCCAGCCTCAGCTCTCTCTCTTTCTCTCCCTGTCTCTCTCTCTCTCTACCTAGTGAGGCCCTCCACAACTTCGTGAGACCCAGTTTCAAAATAAAGTATAAAAAATAGGGCCGGGGGTGTAGCTCGGATGTAGAACGCCCCTGCGTTCAATCCCCAGTACCAAAATAAATAAATAAATAAATAAATAAATAAATAAATAAATAAAAAGAATGCAGGGGTCCCGAAGGCACAGCTGTCATAGGCGTTGGACTCCTAAACCCCAGTCGGGGTGTCTTGGAGATCGAGCCACACAGATGTCAAGGCCACCGCCACGCACCGTGCACTAACATCCTCTGGGCCCAGAGCTCCCACGGTTGCCAAGGGAACATAAGGGGAAACAGGCGACACCATTTCAAGGGACACAGCCCTTTTGGAATTCCCGCAGGTCAGGTGCTTGCAACAGAAACTCCACAGAAGCGAGGCCACCATTTTTTGGACCCCAAAGCAGAGCCGGGTTAGTCACTGATTCCTCTCGCTTTCCTGGGCGCCTATGTAGTGCCACGGTCTTGCCCTCAGTGCAGCATGTTCTGGGGTCCCGGCCTCTCTATCTCTCTCTGTCTGTCTCTCTTCTTTCTCTCTCCTCTCTCTTTCTCCTCTCGCTGTCTCTCTGTCTCTCTCTCTCCTCTCTCTTGCTCTCTCTCTCTTTTTTTTTTTTTGCGGTACCGGGGCTTGAACCCAGGGGGGTTTTGCCTCCGAGCTACACCCCTGGCCTTATTTTTTATACTTTATTTTGAAACCGGGTCTCAGGAAGTTGCGGAGGGCCTCACTAAGGAGAGAGAGAGAGAGAGAGAGCTGAGGCTGGCCGTGAACCCAGATCCTCCGGTCTCCGCCTCCCAAAGTGCTGGGATTACAAGCGTGCGCCACCACACCCGGCCAGAGCTTGCCTTTGACACCCATTTTGACACGGTTGGTTCCGAGGAGAGGGGACCAAGGAATGACATCAGCTTCAGGAGGTCACCTGCCAACTTAACGGAGCCAACGACCTTCTGCCTCTGGGTTTCCCTTCTGCAGCTCATCACCTGCATTCTAGCCGGGCGTGGTGGCGCATGCTTGTAATCCCAATACTTGGGAGGCTGAGACAGGAGGATCGCAGGTTCGAGGACAGCCTCAGCAAGTAGTGCGACTCATCAACCTAGTGAGACTGTGTTTCAAAAAACTAAAAATAGGGCTGGGGGTGTAGCTCAGAGGTAGAATGCCCCTGGGCTCAGTCCCCAGGACCACAAAACAAAACCGTTATCTTCATTCTCTACTGACAGTGTCTTTCCAGGCCTTTTAGCATTTAACTGTGCCCCACTAACATTTTCTCAATATTCCTTTAAGTGTCCAGGTGAGTTCCTCAGCATCTGACAGTGTCCATGTAGGACCTGCACTGTGTGCACTATTTCACCTGTTACTTCCCTGTTCAGACCCACCATATACCTCCCATGGGCCCACCACAGTTCATAGTGCATTACACCTGCACACACATCCATGCACACATACACGTGTGCCAGCTTCTGATCATTCTTGAAGACCCTTCTCAAATCCACCTGGCAGACCTTGCAGGTATATTCTGTCCCATAACTAGAATATAACACCCATTTGTTCTCAGAATATGGCCTATGTGCTATTTATTAGCTATTTGAGTAGGGTCTGGACTTTATACTTATATGGGCCTCACTTTAGAAACTCAGGTACTTGATCAATCTGTCAAAAACTCCATTTACTTTTGGAATAGGGAATTGCAGAGTCAGTTTAAGATCCTTAGAAGTCCTAGCCAGTGCACACCTGTAATACAAGTACTCGGGAGGCCGAGACAGGAGGATCGCAGGTTCTGGGCCAGCCTCAGCAACTTAGCCAGACCCTGTTTCAAAAAATAAATAAATAGAGCCAGGCATGGTGGTGCATACCTATAATCCTAGTACTTGGGGAGGCTGAGACAGGAGGATTGTAGGTTCAAGGCCAGCGTCAGCAATTTAGTAAGACACAGTTTCAAAATAGAACATAAAATAAAAAATTGGGCTAGGGGTATAGCTTGGGGGTAGAATGCCCCTGTGTTCAATCTCCAATACCAAAATATAAACAAACAAATAAAAAGGGCTGCCGTGTAGCTCGAAGGTAGATACCCCTGGGTTTAATCCCCAGTACCGGAAAAAAAAAGAAAGAAAAGACCTTAAAATCCCTAAACACTTAAAGGATGAGCGTCATTCCACAACATGTAATTTAAAATAACAACAATGGAGCTGGGTGTGGTAGTGCATGCTTGTAATCCCGGTACTTGGGAGGCTAAGATAGGAGGATCGCAGGTTGGTGGCCAGCCTCAGCTACTTAGTGAGGCCCTCTGCAATTTAGTGAGACCCTGTTTCAAAATAAAGAATAAAAAATAGGGCTGGGGGTGTAGCGTGGAGGTAGAATGCCCCTGGGTTCCATCCCCAATAGCACACACAAAAAATAAATAAAAAAAAATAACAACAATGCCAAGCCATAAGTGTAAGGAAGACAAACACATTTCTGATTTTTAGTGGTAGCCCTCTTGGTAAATTTTTGGAAATGTCAGGTTCTAAACAACAACAAGATCTGGGCTGCAAGCATGAGCATGTGGTTAGTATGTTGGTTAAATCAGACATGGGGCTCATGCAGGTTCAGGTTCTTGTAAAGAGTTAAAAATGCCAACTGCTCCTACGTCCTAGGGAATTGTAGATCTCTGAAATTCCCAAGCTCACTTCCCATACTCTCCCCCCTGTAGTGATCTGCTAGTGTCTCCTTCAACTTCCCAGGCCACGGGGAATTTCCTGGGGCAGGGCCGCCCCTTCCTCTCCAACCTAGCTAGCATCCAGCATAGACACGGGAAGCCTTCCTGTTGCCTGGCTGGAAGGGCAGCCATACTGGGTCCTCCCGACCTTCCCAGTATTTGTCTGTAGATGAGACTGGATAAAATAAACCCAGGGGGAAAAGGTCACAAAAGTCACACGCCTGTCATCCCAGTACTTGGGAGGCTGAGACTGGAGGATCGCAGGTTCAAGGACAGCCTCAGCAGTAGTGAGACTCTCATCAACCTAGCGAGACCCTGTTTCAAAGTAAAAATAAAATAGGGCTGGGGGTGTAGCTAGGAGGTAGGATGCCTCTGGTTTCAACCCCCAGTACTACACACACACACACAAAAAAAAAGCCACTGGAGGACAGGGGAGGAACACCTGCAACGAGGCGGGGCAGGTGGCAGAGGACGTGTTCCCCAAACCCAGGCCTTTACCTGCTGTTATTCAGGGGTTGTGTTCTGAGGGAACGGGAGACCCTCAGGTATCGTTATAACATCTACCCCAGCCCCCCAACCTACAGGCTCCTGGGTCCTGTTTGCAGCTTGGTGGATCTTGAAGTTGTATTAATCATTTGCTCTTGTGGGACAGTTCTGGAATCTGCTCGGGCAGGTCGTCACAGGCCGGGGAGGCTGTGATGTGAGAGGCTGGCTGGGGCGTCCGGGAGTGTCAGGAATGTGCACCAAGATGCCAGGGAGCAAACAGTGGCCAGGAACCTGGGAAACCAGGTCCTGACAGGTCCACCTGCATCACGTGCCACCTGGGTGATCCCGAGGAAGCCACTCAGATTGCTGGCCTCAGTTTACCCATCTGTCAAAAAAAGCAGGTGTGCTGGGCATGGTGGTGTACACTTGTAATCCCAGTACTTGGGAGGCTGAGACAGGAAGATTGCAGGTTCGAGGACAGCCTCAGTAAGTAGTGAGACTCTCATCAAACTAGTGAGACCTGTCTCAAAACAAAAAAAATTTAAAAACAGGGCTGAGGCTGGGCGTGGTGGTGCACGCTTGTAATCCCAGTACTTTGAGAGGCGGAGACCGGAGGATCCGGGTTCGCTGCCAGCCTCAGCTCGCTCTCTCTCTCTCTCTCCCTGTCTCTCTCTCTCTCTCTACCTAGTGAGGCCCTCTGCAACTTCGTGAGACCCGGTTTCAAAATAAAGTATAAAAATATAGGGCTGGGGGTGTAGCGCGGAGGTAAAACGCCCCTGGGTTCAATCCCCGGTACCGCAAAAAACAAAACAAACAAACAAAAAAAAAAACAGGGCTGAGGGTGTAGCTCAGAGGTAGAATGCCCCTAGACTCAATCCCCAGTAACACACACACACACACACACACACACATACACACAGCAGGTGTAATCTGGGCGTGGCGGCTCATGCCTATAATCCTAGTACTTGGGAGGCTGAGACAGGAGGATCAGAGGATCACAGGTTTGAGGCCAGCCTCAGAAACTTAGTGAGCAGCCAGGCATGGTGGCACATGCCTGTCATCCCAGTACTTGGGAGGCTGAGACAGGAGTATCACAGGTTTGAGGACAGCCTCAGCAAGAAGTGAGACTCTCCTCAACCTTGCAAGACCCTGTTACAAAATAAAAATAAAAATAAAAAGGGCTAGGGGTTAGCTCGGAGGTAGAATGTCCCTGAGTTCAATCCCCAGTGCCAAAGAAAAGAAAAAAGAAACTTAGTGAGAGCCTCAGCAACTTAGACCCTGTTTCAAAATAAAAAATAAAATGGGGCTGGGGATGTAGTTTGGAGGTCGAATGTCCCTGGGTTCAATTCCCAGTGCCAAAAAAAAAAAAAAAGAAACTTAGTGAGTCCCTGTTTCAAAATAAAAAAAAATAAAATGGGTCTGGGGATATAGCTCAGAGGTAGAAAGCCCCTGGGCTCAATCTCCAGTCCAAAAAAAAAAAAAAAAACTCAGGTGAGCTGAGATTGATTGACACTACCCAGTTGCTTGGATACTTGTCACACACTGAGGCAAAAGGAATTTCATCTGTGCCTTTGAGCTCCAGAGACTTTGTCCCGGGCACGTCTGTTGGCCTGGTATCTACCTGTGCGTGTCTCCAGGTGAGAGGCTGAGATCTCTGGCAGGTGAGGTCTGTGCTCTCTCACCTTGGACTGGAGAACTGACACTTACCTGTAAAGGGCGTCGTGTTGGGCTCCCAGCTCCCTGGATGCACAACAGCCCTGTCGTCAGGCCATCGATGTCAGGCACTGTCCCTGGTGTGAGAGGCTTCCCAGAGCCTAGTCACCTGGGAGCAGGTCCTGCTTGTGCGCTTTCAGAAAGAATGACTGTGCTTCATTTATTTCAAAGGTGGAAATAAATTGCATTTTCTTTCTTTCTCTCTTTCTTTTTCTTGGTACTGGGGATTGAGCCCAGGGGCAGTATTTATTTATTTATTTATTTATTTATTCATTTATTTATTTAGGTTCTGGGGAGTAAACCCTGGGGCAGTCTTCTACCTCCAAGCTACACACCATCCCTATTTTTTTTTTTTTTTTGCAGT
>PVJS01053524.1:0-13262 GCA_004027185.1 Glis glis | reverse complement strand
AGGCACCTTTATCAATACCTCTATTATATTGTTGTGCCCCATCCAGGAGAAAGTTATTTTTCCTGGAAGAATGATGTAGAAATTAGTAGACAAATAAGTTGACATCTTTTTATTCTGGATAGACATAATAGATGATAGTTTAAGGAAAAAGCATAAAAATAAAACTTATCCTGATTCAGTCTTTTGGGGTTCTTTAAACATTTTAAAGGCTCACAGATATGGTGTTCCCAGGTCTTAACATCTGGAGGCTTATTTTTGACTTCAGTGTCTTGATTCTGTAAAGTCTCAAGAGGAACAGGTTTAATTCTAGACATATGAATCCATGATGTGTCCCTGTAGTTTTAACAGCTGTGGGACACTCCAGGAGAATTAAGAAAGGCTCGGGAGAGCTGAGAAGGCTCAAGAACTGAGAAAAGGCTCGGGTAAAGATTAGCTCTTTAAATCTATAAGTTAAATCTTTTTGGCCTTGGGGGTGTAGTCAACCCCAGTTACAATGCATGTCTCTTTAGAAAAGGCCTAGGAGAGACAATTATAGAGAGGATTAAACTCCCATATTTAAGAGAAAATTGATATCTTTACCTGCCACGTCAAGAGTCACCCAGGCTCTTCTATTGTCCAGTGGGTTAGAGGGCTGATCAGAGAGGGGCCTTGCTAAGCCTTGGGCATCCTCAGTCTTTGAGGGCAGCCATGATAGGAGCAGATGACCTCACTTCCCTTCAGAGGTGAGGGCAATCACACTTCCAATGTTTTTCCTCTTTACAGAGGGGGGCACATCCCAGATGCAGATGGACTCCCGGCTAGGGCAGTCCTTGACCTAATGCCCAGGCTCTTTGCAATAATGGCAGGTGCCAGGCCTCGACTTTCCTTCCTCTCTCTGGCAGGAGCCTTTTGGGTATCTCTGAGGGGGCAGGGAATTATTACCCAATGTTAGGGCAATTAAGTGGACTTGTCTTTATGCCCCTATTTGTCTCTTCTGGCTTTTAAATTCATCTACCTTGTCTGTGTTGTTGAAAACCCCAAAGGCCAAATTTAAAAGGTGATCAATGGGAATCTGAGGTCCCATTTCCTGCTTCTGGAGGTTTTTTTCCTAATATCTGGGGCTGATTGGCTAATAAAATAAATCCCCAATAATATCTGCCCTTTTACGTGACTCTGGGTCAATATGAGTTTACCTCCAGAGGGCCATAGTTAAGGGTCCCAGAAACATAGCAGGATTTTCTTTTGGTTTTGGTGTTACTGCTCTCATAATTAACTGTCTTATTTACACATCTTATTTCTTTAATTAAACATGTGACCATATAATTCTATTTGTTAAGGTCCTCACTCTTGCTTTGATAATTTTAGTTAAGGTTTTTGCCAGGGATAGCCTCTTTCCTGTAGGCTGCCTCTGGTCTTAGACATAGATTTTTATTACCAAATGTCTTTGCTTCTTTGTATAGGAGCCTTCTTTCCAGGAGGATCATATGAAGATCCGTCCATATTAGATCAAACATAATAGCCAGGTTTTGAAACCCATTTATAAATTATCAGGGTCCTCTGAAAACTGACACAATTTTTTACACTAGACTAGCTCAGTCATAGAAAAGGAACATGTGTTCAATATATTTTGTTCCCTAAATTTGACTATACATATATATATATAATTACAAATGAAATACATACATATGTAATTACCCAATTTTTAAAAATCAGTGGCATGACTTGGAATGCCAAGTGTTTATCACTTCTAATTATCTTTGTCTGAAGATCATAATACAAGTTAGGAATGCAAACATAAAAAAAACCTTAAAAAAATTACCATTTACAATTTTGATTAGAGGAAAAAGTGTTTTCTTAAGTTTTGCATTTTAGAAGATACTTAGGAAACATATATATTTCACTTATAAAGGAGCCAGTAATAATTTAACATTATAATTATAAAGAAATTAACATATATTAACTTAACCTTAACATAACCTTATCCTAACATACATCAACTTAAACATAACATAACCTTAATTCATAACCTTAATTCAACAAATATTAACTCAACCATAACATAACCTTAACTTAACATATATTAACTTAACCATAACATAACCTTAATTCAACAAATATTAACTTAACCATAGTATAACCTTAACATAAATTAATTTAACCATTTAAATGAAATTTAAAATTTGTGGCTCAGTAAGATAACTATAATTACAAGTCTATGTAGGTTAACAGCATGGGACAAAATTAAAGAATAGCTCTAGATAGTATTAATCAGAAATAAGCTTAGTACCTGATAGACGGTTGTATCTTTCTTATAAAATAATAGGGCACTTACTTAGCCAAGGCAAACAGATGTAAACCAGGTCTTAATGATGGATTTTGAATGGTACTAAACACAGATGACAGAAGTTTAGTAACTCAAGGTATAGATATAATGCACACTGTATAAAGAGATCACTTAAAACCCATCAGCTAGCTTGCATGTATATAAAACCCATAAACCTTGTTTTTATAAGCTTTTTAAAAAACATTTAGATGAACCTAGATACATAGCATATTTAGCTCTCAGATACATACACTTCTATGGTATCAAATATAGTAACCCAGAGTTATCAACCCCGATTCTGCTAAAATGTAGCTTGCTAGGTAATCAAAGGCAGTAAATACAGATTTTTTTATAAAAACCTTTTCTTTTAAACAAAATTTTAAATAAATGAAACTAAGAGCAGAAAACCACATTGTTTTAAATATTAAGAACATAGGAGCAGGCCTATGTCTTTAAAAATCACTTTTGGCTAAAACACTAGTAACAAGAAAATAAGTTTTTACAACCCCCACTCTGAGGTAAACAAAGGACTTCTCCCAGCAGCTAAAAGAAGAAAAAAACAGGTAAAAGATGGCACCACCCAGCCTTAATCACTGAAGTTCAAGATGGCGTCCAAGATGGCGTTATGCAGCCTTACCCATGTGAGATCTAAGATGGCGCCACCCAGTAACCATGTGACCCAAAAATAGCGTCCAAGATGGCACCACCCAGTAACCATGTGACCCAAAGATGGCATCCAAGATGGCGCCATCCAGTCACCATGTGACCCAAAGATGGCATCCAAGATGGCGCCATCCAGTCACATGGGACCCAGGTGAAGTTCAAAATGGCAAACTTTAAAAGAAGTTAAGCTTTGGCTGCAAACCCAGTATTAAATCTGGTTTAAAAATTTTCACCCTTGTTAGTAATCCTAAAGATTACTTAAACTGCCCCTGACATATATAAAAACACATTTAATAGACTCAAATACAGTCCTTTGCTGATATTAAACCAAGATTACTTCATATTTAGCATTTGGGTGTTCAGTTTTTAACTTATTTATACACAATCTAGATTTATTTTTAAAGACAAGCCACTTAAAAAACTTACTTACATTTACCTAATTTACCCATTTTAATAGCTAGTCAGCACTTTAAGTCATTACTTTAACAAAATAAAAATCCTAAAAACAATAGACACTGTAATTTAAACAGACAATATAATATTAATTAACTATCCTGAAAAAATCTGTTAATGCCTTCTATGACATTTTACTTTTATTTTACCAACACACTTAAAACTTATTGATTAAAAGACTTAAGTCATGTAAATAAAAAATATTTGGATCCATTTTTTTTTAAACTTATGAGCGCTCTTTTATAAGCTAATTTTGGTACCATATATCTTTAATTTGCCAGGCATTGAATCTCTATAGATAACTAGACATAGAGCTAGATGCATAGTTCCCCAAATCAATATATAACCCATTACAGATGTATATCATGTAACACAATGAGTAATAGATTGAAGATACAAACATGGACGCTCATACAGTAGGGGATGTGTGAAACAGGGACTGTGACTCATGGATGACACTGAAAAAAGATTTCCAGGTGGCCACTTGTCACCCAATAAGGCAGACCCTGTAGCAAACATCCTCACATTTTATTTTCAGGGGGAAAAACCCCATATATATATATTTAGATCTCTGCCCATTTCCTTTTTAACCTTACAGAAATAAGCCTCCATTTTCTAATTCACATTAGGGCTAAGCCAGGTAACAACAACAACAACAAAAAAAACTAGTTTCCTCCTATTCTAAATCTTTTGCCTGTTACTTATTTAATATGCACTCAGGGATAAGTTCTCAGGGATAGACATTGGATAATCCATGATCTTGTAATTCTTTTTGCGCGCTTTAGGAAAAGAGAAAAGACAAAAACTAGACTTTAAACGAAACAAAACAAAACCAGATTGTCAGGATCAGATTAGCATCTGTCCTGACCAGACTGTAAATATCCTCTATGGCCGGCGTCCCAGCCATGAGATATACAGTAGTAACCTGAATCCTCTGCAAACCTTAGCAAACGAGCGTCCTCGTTCCTAGGTGCAGACCTCGGGGTGCTACCCTCCAATTAGGGTGCCCCTCTACGGGATCCTTCAAGCCAGCTTGAGGTCCTCAAACCAGGGTGCCCTTTTTAGCCCCTGCCAGAACAAATAAGACAAGACAAACAAAAATCTAAGAATAGAGTATCCCTGATACCTCATCCCATCGATTTGAACGCTCTTAAAAAGAATAAGAGATTTCTGGTATTCCTTCTCTGTAAAACAAAGCACATGTTAGGTAAACAGGTTCTATCTTCAGTAAATGGTATTGTTCCCTCTTAATACTTTAGTTAAGGCAAAATCCGATAGTGTCCATGTGGCTTAGCTGTAGCAAGAAACAAGCACTTATTTTTATAAAAACAGTTAAAATTTACATTTTCCTTTAATTTTATAGAAAGCTTTAGAGCAAGCTTTTTCTCTTCCCTGCTAAAACTGGCTTCTTATTGAAAACTTTTTCATAAAAACAAGAGAACAGCAATCTAGTAGCTGCACATATCAATTCCCATGAAAAACCATAGGGTTTAGGCCCTGGTCTCCATTACGCTGGGTAGCCTCAGCCGCCTGCCGCCTGGCCTGGCCTGGCCACATGGTCGGCGCCTGGGGTCGGGGTGCGCGGTGCAGGGGCTGCTGCCCGCTGCTTTCATACTCCTGGTCGTTAAAGTATGCCAGGATCCAAATCTTAAAAGGCACCCCATTTTTCTTTTAAACACTCATCTTCTAAGGGAGAATGGCTTTTGGTCAGAAAGGAAGGGAGCAAGAAATGGACAGGCAGGGAGAGAGAGATCTCTTCCCATCTCTCCCATAGCTAGGCACTGGTTTTTTTAGCAACTAGAGCAGTGTTGCCTCTCTCCGGCAGCGGGAAGGAAATTTGCCATAAGGGGTGGTGACTGCCTGCGCCAAGGCGGCTTGTGCCGCTGGCAGTGCCGGATCCTCCCGCAGACTGCAGCAGAGATGGACCAGTCTCGGAGCGGTAGCCGGAGTCCTAGCCTCCCCCCACTTTCCCATTTGGGAAGAAAGTGTCCGGGTCGCCGCCAGGGACGGACGTGCGACCCAGGGACTCGCCTCTCTAAGTCACATACTTCTGCCCAGCTCCCCCAACACACAAGTAAGACATTTAAAAACAGGGATGAAAAAAATCCAAACATTTTTAAAACTTACCACTGTTGACTTTTTCCGAAGCCCCTTCGTTGGGTTGCCAAATTATGTCATGGGAAATACATGCTAATTTTGAGGGGTCCTTGGCTTCCATGATGAATAAGAATTTCAACACGTGCCATCAGAAAAAGGCAAAGGTTTTAATTAACTTAAGAAAGGTGGGGATACAGGTTGGGGGTCATAAGAAAGGTGGGGATACAGGTTGGGGGTCATCTAAGAAAGGTGGGGGGTCATCTAAGAAAGAGAGTCTCCCTATACGCATCCATCCATCCAGGCGAGCCAGGGAGCAAGACCACAATGTAGTCTCTTGTCCACAAATGGTAGATATTAGTAGTATGAGCTGGATTTACTAGTGCTCTATCTAGTATTATTTATCTCCTCTGACCTGCTGCCCCTTGATTTTGCTGATCTTGGTTCCCTATTTAGGTCCACACCATTCCTCTTGATATTCACCTCAAATGATGCCACTCCCTGAAATTTCTAGATTGAGTTCCCCACTTCCTTTTGGACCCACTCTTGGGAGTTGCCTTTCAATTGTCCTTCTCTGTAATGACCTAACCTAGGCATCTCCAACAGCTTCAGAAAGAGCAAAGTGAAAATGGACAAATATAACTAAAAAAAAAAAAGTGTTGTGGCCGGGCGTGGTGGCGCACGCTTGTAATCCCAGTACTTTGGGAGGCGGAGACTGGAGGATCCGGGTTGGCGGCCAGCCTCAGCTCTCTCTCTCTCTCTCTCTCTCCTTAGTGAGGCCCTCTGCAACTTTGTAAGACCCGGTTTCAAAATAAAGTATAAAAAATAGGGCCGGGGGTGTAGCGCAGAGGTAGAACGCCCCTGCGTTCAATCCCCAGCACCTCAAAAAAAAAACAAAACAAAGTGTTGTGTCACTGCTGAAGCATGGCTGAAAGGAGTCTTATTTCCCAGTGTAACCATTTTTCTTCTGGAGAAATATATTTTAGAAAAGCAATTCCCAGATGAATAGCCAATGCCAATGATAGTAGATTCATCAAGTCAAAAAGTATGCACATTTCTGGAAAGTTCTTTCTCCTTTTCTTTTTTTAACCAGTTTCAGTGCTATGAATTTCTTGAGTTAATTCTCAACCAGGATTAATTCTAGAATAATTTCTGACTTTGCAAAGGAGTTAAGTCAATCCCCTTCATGTGTGATGGGCATGACTTTGCTGCAAAAAACTCTCAGTAGTGTATTTGGGTAGTCGCCTTCTTGATGTTCACTTTTAGCCTTTCTCCCAACCACCAGAGAATGTTAAACATTTGAGAGTATACTAAATAAGTCTTGATGGATTGGTATAAAAAATTTATAACAGTAACTTTTCCTTTGTGTGCAGATATCTCTAAAACAACCAAATGATCTCTGTTTAAACTAGCTGTCTCAAAATTTGGAACTAAAGTTGTAAATATGAAAGCATCTTTAGGATAGGTTACTCTGATCTAATTGGTGATGTGTATAATGTGGATGATCCCATTTTGTTTTCAGTTTTTTAAGTTGTGAAAAAATATATATAACTTAAAATTTACCATCCTAACCATTTCTAAGTGTCCAGCTCAGTAGTGTGAAGTATGCCCATTTTGTTGTAAAATCCCAAGAACTTTTTTCATCTTGCAAAATTGAGACTCCAAATCAATTAAACCATTCTTCATTTCCCCCTCCCCCAAGCAATCACCCTCTAATTTCCTTCTGTATGAATATGACTACTCAACATAACTCATAGAAATGGAATCACGCTGCATTTATCTTTTTTGAATGGCCTACTTCACTTAGCATAATGTCCCCAAAGTTCATCCATGTTGTACCATGTGTCAGAATGTCTTTCCTTTTCAAAGTTGATAATATTTCATTATATTACAAACCACATCTTTTTATCCACTCATTCATTGATAGACACTTGCGTTGCTTTCACCTTCTGGTTATTCTGAATAATGTTGCTGTGGACACAAGTGTACAAATATCTCTTTGATACCTGATTTCCATTCTTTCCATTCTTTTGAATATATACCCATAAGCAGACTTGCTGAGTCACACGATAAGCTGTGCTTAAGTTTCTGAGGAACTGCCACCCCGTCCTCTGCAGCAGCGGCACCATCTTGCATCCCCACCAATATTCCCACTCTGGTTTCTGATTTCTCCAAAAGGGTTGGTTCCATTTTTTAAAAGTATCTCTTAATGGTACCACATCTTGGACCCCATTTTCTTTTAAATTCCCTTATTAATTGTGAAGATTTTAGTTCTGTTCTCTTATTTACCTTTAAACAGTTTTTATTAGAAAACCAATGTGACCTAAGTGTTTACTTTTCCTCCTAGAGATTTTTTTTAATGAGTAAGAACTCACTCCTGATCTCTAGGATTTCCCTGACTAGTATAAGACACATAAAGATTCTTATAAATTATATGATATGTAATTGTCACCACATGCATATGTAAAAAGAAAAAACACTGTAAGAACATGTACAGAGAGAAAACCTTTGCTGGAAGAACACTGGTTGAAATTTCAAAGAAGAGAGCAGAGCATTGGAGCCAGGATGAGGAGGGGGAGCTTCAAGGTGAAAAGACAACTTAAGGGGAAAGCATGCTACAAACTATACTAAGGCAGAAAGACTTTGGGATCAGGTCGGTCGCAAAGAGCATTAAATACCACACAAGATTCTTGTTTATGCTTGTATCAAATAATACACGGGATTATATTTTCACTCATGAAATTATAAAATGGAATGGAGACGGAGTCTACCTGCCAGAAATTATTTGCTTTTTATAAACCAAGTCTGACCCAGACCAAACTTGCAAAGCTTGACATTGCCATCAGATCACTGTAATTCAGTCAGTCACCTGGGATTGTGACAGGTACAGAAGGTAGACGTCCTATAGACAATGTGATGTAGAGTGCTTAAATAACCGAATGAACCTTTCTCCCATTAGTTTGGCCATGTCAAAGAACCATTGTTAACCTTAATTAAGGGCCTCTTTGCATGGGGCACCATTATAGGTATTGCTGAAAGAGTCCTTGTCATCCTTGTATAACAAAAATCAAAGTCACAGAAACTGATGCAGACAGATTCCAAGGACATATGAACACAAAATTCCATTACATTATAAACCTACATAAAGGTATGTGCCATATATATATGAAAAATTATATATATATATATTTATATATATATATGAAAAATGCATAGTGCAGAATAGAGGATAAGTAGGTGTCACTGGCAGGTATGTATATTAATAGAGTAGATCAGTGGACCTTTGGGGAAAAGTCATTATTTTTTGCATTTATCAAGAAAGTTCACTCAGGATGTTTGGAGAAAGTTCAATTTTTAAAGATAATTGTCTTCTTTCTACACTTTGCACACAAAGCGCTAACCATTAAGGTAGTAAATCATAGATCAAAGTTATTTAGCATAACCTAGATAGAAGAAAAAGGCATTTTTTACATGCAAGAAGTAAGAAATTTACTACCAAAGTAATGTTATCAGGTGTGTGATCATTTTCAATCACAGAAAGGAAGTACGATACAAAACCTTCCCATAATATCTGGGTGCGTGTGAGCTAACGTTATTTTCTCTCCCCCCAGAGCCAAAACTTGCATAATTATTTGATATATAAAAATTTTTATCAAAAGCATTGGTGCACATCAGTGAAAACTTTCAACCACCTTGAAAATGACTTTTAGAATATTTCATTAGTGGACTGTCTTTCAGAGCCTGCGTTGACATTCATGTTTCTTCACACCAGTCTTTCATCCATAAAACCCTTTGTTCTGCTGAACAGTTTCCAGACAATGTGGGCAATCAAAAAAAAGTGTCCATTCCAGCATTTGATCGGCCTTATTCAAATCTCATCTATTAATACTCTTTGGAGATCTTTCTAAGAATTTTATTTCCTTTCTTTCAGTATCATCATATTATTTCCTTTTAAAAAAAACTCCCCAAATTTAATGAAATGGAAGTTTGACATTTCATAGGAAATAGGCACAATTCATGGCTAAGTTTTATCCATTTTTATCACTTTCAATAAAGTATATGGGAAAATAGCTGCTGTGTTGGTGCAAAGATTTATTTTTAATTACAGAAAATTGACTTTGGAGCACTCAAAATATTAGGGGGAGGAAATAATTACTTAAATAGCATTTTATACACACCAAAAAGTAGTATGCACAAAATGAAGTAGTCAAATAGATAGCTTTCGGTATTTTAATAAAAAAATGTTAAAGGAACATTTTAGGAATGATGCTTTTATAGCATATTGTCGCATGCGCACGCGCGCGCGCGTGTGTGTGTGTGTGGTGAGTACAGAGAAATAGGATGAGTTCAAAATCTTTGGACCAGGTACAATGTGGAAGTCCACTGTGTGTAGTTCCAGCGATTCTAGAATCATCGTGGGTACTTCAACTCTTCCAATATTTATGTAAAAATATACATCTTTTAGCTAATCTACTTTGTAAGCTTAAAAATGAAGTTCCCGAACAAGTGAAGTTTTGATATATCTTAGTATGTGAAAGTACATATTTTGTGAAATATGTACAATTTCAGAAGCAGAGAGTTCCGCTTTTGCTGCACAATTCTGCCTACTAATCCTATCACAGCAAATTGAACAGTTTGGAAAGTTTAGCCTAATGGTTAAATGTAAGCTACTGAAATAGAAGAAACACTAAGTGCAACTTGATTTACTATATTTTTTTACTTTTTCTCATTTCTCATTTTTCCTTTTTTCTTTTTAAATATATTTTATTTTTAATTGACACATAGTAACTTATTTCCTGTGTGCTTCTTTCTAGTGTATGAAGAATCCCAGCAGCCGGCCTGAAATTCCCCAGATTTCTTTTCCTAACAGAGACATTAATTTCACTTTTATTTTTAGAACTTAGAAGTACCCAATTTTATTATGTTTTAGTGTTTCATTGTTCAGGTTAGTTATGTTTTGTGAATGAAGTAAATAGAATTTGGTTTCAAAAGTTTAAAACAGAGAAATGGGATTGTCAAAAATCAGAATTGAAAGAGACAAGATTGTTTGTATACTTTTTTTTCAAAAATATTACTGAGAGCTGGGCATGGTGGCACACGCTTGTATTCCCAGTACTTGGGAGGCTGAGACCGGAGGATTGCAGGTTCGTGGCCAGCCTCAGCTACTTGGTGAGGTCCTTCACAACTTAGTGAGACCCTGTTTCAAAATAAAAATAGGGCTGGGGGTGTAGCTCAGAGGTAGAACACTCCTGGGTTCAATCCCCAGTATCACAACAAAAAAGAAAGAAAAGAAAAGCCTTCCAAAGATCCTTCATAGAGAGAAACACCTTTACAATTAGACTTCACGAAAGGTATTCTAGCATTTCCATAAAACTGATGTCAAACTGAATCAAACTCTCTCCTGATGTGAAGCATTAAAATTCTTTCAAGGAAAGAAAGAATTTCTTCCATTTTTCACTCCTGTGCCAGGTAAAAGGATTTGTTGTTGTGTTGTGATTTATTTCTGACTTCCAACAGAAGCAAAAAGAAAATAGAAGAAAATGAAATGTCTTTACAGCCAAAAGTTGTGTTTTGCAAAGTGAGAGAAGTTAGGAAGTAACATTAATTAATTAATTAATTAATTAATTTGTTTATTGCGGTACTGGGGAATTGAACCCCGGTCCATGCTACTTCTGAGCTACACCCCCAGCCCTATTTTTTGTTTTTATTTTGAAACAGGGTCTCGCTGGGTTGATGAGTCTCGCTACTTGCTGAGGCTGTCCTTGAACCTGCGATCCGACTGTCTCAGCCTCCCAAATGCTGTGATTGCTAGCGTGTGCCACCATGCCCGGCAGGAAGTAACTTTTACATTCTTTTTTTTTGTGGCTCATGTAACATGAACGTGTTCTCTTTGTAAAAACTCAAGAATGAAATAAAAATCCCTGTGATTCCTCCCATAAAAAAACTAAGAAACAAATGACTGGCATAAAATATGTATAATTGATATGAAATTTAATCAGTGCTATTTTCATGCAATGAGATATAATTTTGAATAAAAAGGGCAGTGTTGGAGGGAAGACTATTTCTCTCTGAGTCTCTGCCAGAAAAGATGGAGGATCCCGCTGTGGAGGGGCTGTTACAGTGTGCCATCCTTCCTGTCCCTGCCTCTGTTCATAGCCACCGGACTTGGAGATCCGCTGACCTGTGAGCCAGAGCCTGTGAACACGTGACCCAAGAGCACCAGTCACGAAGCTCGGAGCCAATATTGCTTATCTGAAGTTTAAATGTAAGAACTAGGGAGTTCCCAATCAGAAACAAGAGCAGAAAGCAGTAGGAAATGTCATGTGAGACACCAAAATGGAAACGCGACGAAGAATTAGCAAAGCAAATCTCTTGCTGAGGAAAGACGATGAGAAGACCTGATGGCTAGAGTTGTCCTGCATCTTGAAAAACTTCCCTCTATCCACCAGGCTCCTGGCTTTTTTATTATCTGAAACCTAGTTAACACAAGCTTCCTCACAAACTCCTCAGCGTGAAGCAAGTGAGTATCTGTTCCTTCCAACCAAATGACTTTACCACAATGAGTGAGCTCTTTTTTGACCAGGACATTAGGAATATTATGTAATTACATACAACGCCCAAGCATGATGACATCCGGGGTAAATGAGAATTGAATTCATATGCTCTCAGTGAAAATTAATTGAAATTGAAATGAATGAAATTGTTCCATGTTCCTCTGCACAAATGTATCCAGAAATTATGACGAGGATAGATGTAAAGATTTTACTAAGGCCAGTGCAGCAGCACACACCTGTAACCCCAGCACTTGGGAGGCTAAGACAGGAGGATTGCAAGTCCGAGGCCATCCTGGACGGTGTGGTGAGACCCTCTCAGAATAATAAAAAGTAAAAAAGGGTTGGGGGTGTAGCTCAGTGGTAGAGTACCCCTGGATTTATTCCCCAGTACTACAAAAAAAAGACTTTATTAAGAAGTTTATCAAACATTTCAAGGACAGACCTGAAGGACATTATGTTAAGTGAAATCAGTCAGGCACAGAAAGTCAAACACTGCATGATCTCACTCATGAGTGGATTCTAAAAACATTGATCTCATAGACACTGAGAGAGAATACTGGTTACCAGAAACGGAAGAATAACAGGAAGGAAGAGAGGAGAAATCCATCGACAGGTATGATTATAGTTAAACAGGAGCAATAAATTCTGGTGTTCTATGGAACAGCAGGATGATTTTTTTGGGAGCATTCTACCTCTGAGCTACACCCCCAGCCCTATTTTATTTTTATTTTGAAACAGGGTCTCACTAAGTTGTGGAGGGCCTCACTAAGTAGCTGAGGCTGGCCGCAAACCCGGATCCTCCAGTCTCAGCCTCCCAAGTACTGGGATTACAAGCGTGTGCCACCACACCTGGCTCAGGATGAATATAACAATAATGCCTTATATCTAAAAATAGTTAGAAGAGAGGATGTGGGGGGGTTAATGGGGGTTGAACCCAGGGGCATTTTATATCTGAGCTACACCCCCAGCCCTATTTTATTTTTTACTTGGAAACAGAGTCTCACTAAGTTGCAGAGGGCCTTGCTAAATTTCTGAGGCCTTCCTCAAACCTGAGATCCTCCTGTCTCAGCTTCCCAAGTACTGGGATTACAAATGTGCACCACCACACCCTGCTGGAAGACAGGATTTTTCATGCACTTACCATAAAGAAATGATAAAAGTTTAAGGTGATGGACATATTAATAATCCTGAGTTGA